>JANSTU010038119.1:0-11224 GCA_027564075.1 Bolitophila hybrida | reverse complement strand
GAAAAGTCAAACCGTTTGTGTTTTATTAAAAAAAAAAGTTGAAGCGCACCTATTGAAAAACCCTTTATATATATATGCTGTGTATTAATGAACGCGATGCTGGATAATACGACACAGCACATAGGTACACCATTTCATAAACTATATAAATACGCGGTTGTAAATATGTCTCGTGTGGAGTTGTAAATGTAAAATGGGTGTGGTTGGACCCTGCGTGCGTGCGTGCCAAAGATGCTGAGAATCCTCCGCGTGTTGTGTTGTTTAACCTCGCTACAATGCCGCCCAGTGTGTATCTGTTTGTATGTTTGCATGCGCATATATAAAAACAGTTAGCTTGTGTAATATGATAATTCGCGGGACTTAGCCATCATCTAAGAGACGTATCGCACGCCCAACCGAACCTGTTCCGAGGATACACGGTTATGCTTGTGAATTTATCAATATAATGTCCATCATTAATTGAGAGAAACATATTTGAGATATTTATAAGCTGACTTCTATGCAACGATGCACACGACCGCGTGCGCTCTCACCGCAATAATTCTAATTCATGAATTTATTATTCCGATCGAGATTGTGTCGTTATGAGTCTTTGGGATTTGTTGCAATAATGCAGTGACACGCATACTTAATATATTGCATGCATGGAAAATAATGTGCAGTATACATTACATGCATATATTTTGTATAAAAGCACTCTGACTTCAGTATATGTTGGTATAGTGTTAGTGTTGTACATGCGCGCATATATTCTTCAGAGAATCGCATACTCTGTTCGAGCGTAAGACCAATTAATGGGTTTTCATTGGTAAAATGTCATGACATTGTGCCCGCACTAATGCAATTTTTTGACATAAATATTTATATATTATTTATAAAATATATACATATAATAAGTAAATATATATGTATACAATTATACATAATAATAAAAACTGTATTCAGTAGTTAAAGAGATATGTTAAAATAATGTCATTCTAAAAATTCGACCCAATGACACTTAAAAAAAAACATATTAATATGCGCCAGAGTTCGATTATTTGGTTATTAATATAAAAATAATAAAACAAATAATACGATGAAAATTTGCGAAATAAACAAGATATGCAATTAGCATAGAAACAATTTAAAGCTTTTTTGTAATAATAAATATTAATGTCTTGTTTAAACAAAATACATTTTTTTTGTGATATATCCATTTGGATATCTTGTTAAAATCTTCCAAAAATAAATAGGTTACTGCAACGAAACTAATATAGATTCCTAAAAGAAGCTGATTCGATTTTGTCAAGTTTTTTTTTACCATTGCACCATTTCGTGTACACTTTTATATTCCATTCCGAGGATCTTGTTTTATGTTTTAATACCTTCAGAAGAATATGGTTACCAAAATCCAGAAGACCGCATAATAACAAGAAAACATATACTATATAAAGGCGAATTTGCATTAGATCTTGATTGTAGATGAAAAATGGATTTCTTTCGAGAATCGAGAACTACCATTGATATCGTCCCCGAAACCAAACGAAAAAAAGAAAATGCTAAGCATTTGGTAGGAAATAAGGTCATACCAAACAGCATTGTCTTCTTTTGAACAATTTTTTAACACGACAGAAATATGAGTTAATAACTCGTAAACACAATATATATTAATAAATTGTTATTGGATTGTAATTAAAAATAAAAAAAAAAACATTTTATTTTATTATATTTATAAAAATGATTTTACAACTAAAGTATTAGAATATTTATTGAACAATAATAAACTAAATGGAAATAAATTATTAGATTATAATGAATTTTATTACTATTTACAAAAAGTATTATATAAATTATAGATTTGTGAATTTATTAGTTTTATTATAATAATAATAAAAATTCTATTATTTTTTTGGTTCAGTGTATAACCTCACCACATCGGAAACATATACAATAAAACGCCACCAGAATATTGTTCCAAGCGTTCTAATTCAGAATGAGAATTATGACTTTGTGACTTAATGTCTATTTCAGATAAAGTTACACGAATTATGCGAACTGTGTATTGTAACTCGCGTAATGACATTTTACTCCGAATATTTCCAGAACTATAAATTATTAAATACCTGTTCACGCACACTTGAATACTAATTAATATATAATTGCAGTAGAGTTTCTTTCTAGTTCTATTACGGCAAAAGCCTAAGATGCGATCCGCTATTTTTTAAGATAACAAGGTTAACCATTCTATCTGAAAATATTATGTTTTTGTATTCCTATTACACATTTTGTCTAAGCAATGGCTGACAAATGTTTGGCGCGAAGGAATTGAAAATTGACAATTTATGAAAAATTTGGTAAATATTGTACGGCAAAATAAATAATAATATAAATAACAATATTACCATCGAGATTACCATTAATAAAAACTCCTTATATTAATTTATTCAGCTACACACCAAAAAATACACTATCGGTTAGGTGAAATTTACGTTCTTGCTCTTATAACACACAATGGACTTTTTATTAATAATAATTAGCATGGTCAAGTGGAGATGTAGGATTTTAAGAGATGCCTATAAATTTGGAATATATTTTGCTTCATCTGGGAGTTTAACGATGCTATCAAGTTTGCTATTCAAATTGCAAATTTATCAAAAATCCAGCTGAAAATATCGTTTAAATCACTTTAATTCTACTCAGTATAATACAAAAATACACTTATTTTCCCGGCGATATATATATAGTAAGTGCACTTCTCTGTAAAACTGGTACTATATATAATATGTATAGTACACATTTCCAAGAGATTCGCGACGGTGACAAATTGATCAAATGACGTCATAACACAGAGAATGTACAAATTAAAAACGGTTGCTCATCGCATATTTATGAAGGAAAAAAGCACTCACCTTTGATGTTTTGTTGGCGTTTTTCGCAAGTATATAAGTGTATTTACACATATATACACACATATGGATCTATATATAATGTATACGCATTGTTTATGGTATATGTGACTTTTGTGTGCGTGTCCGTGTGCGCTGCGTGTTTATGTCTCAGAAAGAAAAATCGCGATGCACTCGCCGAGGGTTCTTTGCGGTGATTTTTAATGAAAACAGAACCTTCAGGTATGTTTATGTCACGAATCGACGAGACTTAGAACGAGTTTTCGGGTGACTACATATAAGTAATTCGAATATATAAATGTATATGTATGTATATATTAAAAAAGTATTCCTTATTCAGCGAAGCCGTCTTCGCGAAAATTTATTCGTGCAGCTAATGAATGATTTAAATGTTATTGTGAGTTTTATTGCTTTGGGACATGTGCACTTTTTTTTTGCAAGAGCTCAAAGATGACAGCGCACAAAAAAGCATACCCGTGATTTCTTGCGATAGCTTCGAATGCACATCGTCAGAGTGCTCTGTGTGAGTATGTGTATGTGTGTAAGAAGTAATGATGACTTCGCGCGCGAGACAAGATGCCGCAGTGAAGCGGGCGCATTTTTGATTCGTTGATAGCTTAATTGCGCACATGGAATTTATTATTATTTGTTAACGTATTTTATTTTATTATTTATTATATTTGTCTTAGGTTTTAACAGTGTATTTTGGAATAATACATATTTTTATAATTTTTATAATGTAAAACCTTATATTAGATCCAAAAAAATATGTTTTTATTGAAAACTAAATTATATTATAACATTTAAAATTAACCAATTTTCTAATTATAATTGATAAAAAAGATATATATTGAATTAGTAAAAATCACAACTTGTTAAGAGTAATCAATGATTTATTTATATTATGAAGTTGAATTCACAATCGCATGATATTTTCATATTATTTAAAAACAATAATATTATAATAATTTTAAATTTTTTTTTTATATTTAAAATTTAAATAGTGTGCCTTGTCTTTTCAAGAAACGACTGTACCAACCTCTTCCTTTTTAATGAAGTTCATTCATTAAAAATATTTTCACGTTCAGTGTATTTTATAATATCTTTCACAGCCGTTATAATATTTTCTTGACGCCTGGGATAACCCTTTTTACCGGAGATTATAATCCAATCTACTATTAGGACAACTTCTTCGGAAGTACTTATAACGGGATTGCTTATGAATTAGGGTTAATTGAAAAAACACATAATTAATCCGAACAACTAATTAAAAACTCAAGATTTGTGTGCAGTTAAAATTTCTTTTATGCCATTTTTGGTGAATATTATAATAAAATCGTGTTTTTCGGTTACCTTTTTTTAATTGGAAATTGGAATAATCGCTTTAGAGAATCTACTTCCAAAATGATAGTGTGTTTTGTACGACAATTGTTTTTTAGTTTTTTTTTTTATTTTTTGAAATTTATCAGACATTGCAGCCACGATGACCAACATTATGGAGGAGACTCTTGACATACTTTTAGGCTGGGCCTAGAGATCCACTGATGTCATAAAAGTATTTTTGATGCTAATAAATAAAATAACGATCATAATGTTTGGTAGTTTTGATGGAAGTTTTCGATCAAAGTTGTGATATATAAGTAGCATAAAATACCATCGTTTTTAAAACTCAAGGTTGTATAATTTAAACACAAAATTAAAAATAGTGATCCTAAAATACGATTTTATTATAAAATTTACCAAAAATATCATTAAAGGTTAAAGATAAAGCACACAATTATTGCGTTTCGAAATAGCTGTCCGGATACATTATATGATTTTTAAATTGATCATAAATAAATAAACGTTATAGTAAACCTTTACTATTTTTGGGCAAACGAAATGTATACTAGCTATAAGGATACTCCTAGCAGACAATATCTAAAAAAAATTTATTTATTTTAAAATAGTTTCTGCTGTATTAAATATATAAAAAGAATAAAAAAATATGACGTTTTAGTTGTACGCCATTGTATATGTGTCAAAGTATTCATATAAACTGATACTCTAAATAAAGTGGTCAATAACTGATTTAATTTTGAAGTGTTCAATAATTGATGCAGCAGCCTAATACAAATTAGAGCAATATCAAAAAAACAATTTTACTATTTTCGTATAATATGAAAATATGACGCGATTATGTGTTGAACATTAAATATGTTCATTTGTTAACATGTTTAAGATACTCAAAACACAATTATTTTAATTTACTCATTAGCGCAAATAAATACCGCAAACATACTAAACATAATATGGCAGCACTGAAATAAAGCAAAAGCAAAAACTCACAGATTAAATGAAGGAATGAAATTTTTGGTGGAGTATAGTAAATATGATTATAAATATTTGAAATTGAAATTGAATTATGTATGGATCATACTTTAAACCGTATGGAGGACCTATATGGTTTAATATATGACCATCCTTATAAAGGCTAAATTAATTTGGACAGGGAATACGCACTGATATGGATATGATGAACAATTAAAGATGTAAATGTAGTTTTAATAATGATTAATACCAATATTTAGAAATTCGATTTACATTGTATATTTAATAGCTATTATAAAAAAAAACAATTAAAAACGATTCTAGATTTTATCATTTTTTCACAAACAAACCAGTTTTACAGAATCCATATTAATGTATTTCTGGAATCCAATATTGGTTATTGGATATTTATTTATATATAATACAACATAATAAATTAAAATAAATATATTTTATAACTATAATAATTATTATTTATTGACGCTTATACATAATTTTAAAGTTTTGTAAATACCTAAAAAGTATTACATGCAATTTTTTGCACTACGAACTTTGTTCAGAGCAAACATATCTATTTATATTAGATACAATTTTTTCCACTTTAAAAAAACTATACTTATCAAACCTTGAATATAAAATATGTCAACGTTAAAAAACATGTTATGGCAAATTCACGATATCACAAAAAATGCGAATCACGCAAAGGTTGCGCAGCCCCAAGGTGACCAAACGAAGCATATACATTTGTTAATTAGCTATAAAATATGAATGCACGCATTTCTACTTGTGCGTGAGCGCACGCACGTACATACATATCATAAATATTACATATACACCCAATAACATATAAAACATATTACATACACACACTCAATCACGCATAACTTAACGGATATAGCAGTCGTAAAACTGACACACGGGCCAGTTCAACGCGCGACGATCATCAGAAAGAAACCATTACCTAAGGGCCTATTCTGAGACTCTTTTTTCTGAGAAATCATTAATAATTCGTTATATTTTTTTTATTCCGTCTTGGGCTGTGTCTCAGCAGGTTTTACATGTAGTTGTATACAAATGCACGCACGCACAGTCGGCTTAAGTCAATCTCAAAAGCGTATATATACTCGATTCAAATGTGACTCAAGAAATTTATAAATATGCCCAGGTAGATTCTATCAATCGCTATATATACACATATGATAAAATATTATTGCATATATTATAGGGTATATACATATTGTTGACACCTGTTTGTGAGTGTATTTGTTAGTGCGTGTATAGGGCATTTCATCTTTAAGATGCTGCGCGCGGATTAGCGGCTTCAGTACACAATTTATTGATGTAGAAACAAGTCATTACTCGAGAGTGTGCCCATATTTTATTATCGATATAAATATTTATGTTATTTTGTGTATACATTCATCCGTACAGGTGAAAGGTGTGTACCACACACAGAATAGACTATAATAATAATAAGTTTCTACTCACGAAATGCTGTTCGTTCTGGAACCGAGCCTGCAGTGTACGCATAACGGCGTCCTCGGTGAGTGGACCAGGCAGGTGTATAAGGTCTTCCATATCCTTGGGTGCTTTCGGCGTACTTGTCATTCGGCTGGGTGACAGCACTCGTGGCTTGACAGGTGGTATATCCAGAACACCGGACGAGCTGTGCTGCGGTATTGTTCCGATGGATTGAAGATGATCTGAAGAAATGTATAAACATTTTTTTAGCTTACAAACGAAGAAGATGAAGATTCTTAAAGCTATTGAACTATATAAGTCCAAGTGCACATACGTACATAAAGCTATGCATCGAATGTGATCGCGGGCGATTGAACACGAAGGAAAAAAAATACAGAAATAAGAAATTTGCATTTTACAGAAACTTACAGAACAGGCCTTGACCAACAAATAATGTGTACCTGAAGTTACATGTGTGCGTATTTTCCAATATTGTAAATATATTAAAATATAAGTACATACCTAAATAATATATTATATAAGTAAAACTAACTTTTCAGTTCAAAAGACTTTGTATTGCACTTAAACAAAGCTAAAGTGAAAATGGTATATATTTTATGTTTATGGTTCTGCGGTTTTAATTATATAGACAACTTTATTGTTTATGCTATTCCCGGTGGTCACGTCATATTTAATGTGCTGCTATGCTGTTGCATATTAAAATGTTTGTGGGAAAATTAATAAAGGCTTGGCAGAAGAACTATATGTCTTGAGTCTTGTGCTAAGCAACATTACGCTATTAATTTTAATAAATTACAACCTTGAAGCTTTGTGCTGTACAATTAATAGACTGAGAACTATATAAGCAAATTAAAAATAAATATTTTATATCAAGTTTGGATTATTTTTCAGTTTTCTTAGCGCAGTTACCCCATGTAACAAATGTTTCCATTATTATATTTAAGTTGATGGCTATACCTGTACCAAATAAACCATAACATATTATTTTTAATTTTATAACTTTTATAATGCTATGCTTTTTCAAATGATTCCTAATCTTGTTTTAAATTCTTGAAAATAAATATATAATTTTTGAAGATGATGTTATTCTATACTTTTAGTTCTAATTTTAGTTTTATATAATTTAGGTTTTTTTACAATAATTAATGAACTTGAACTTATCATTGTTAATATTGTTTAAATTTCCTATATATCTTTATATCTCCATCCTGTACATTGTTAAACACCAATTGTATTATATTGTTAAATATTTATTGTATAAGACCACAGGTGTTTAAATAACTGAATTATTATTATTATTATTACTTTGAATATTGTAAAAACACACCAAAAGGTAAAAAATCTAATTTATACCAATAAAAAAACGTTTTTTGGCATATCACACATAATAATTAAAATAATAATAAAATACAAAGTCGAAAATTACAAAAATGGCTGTCATATAAATTTTAAGTAACCGTTTTTCACATTTTTCGCAATTTAAAGTGCTATAAAAAAAAATAAAAAAATAAAAATATCGTCTGAATTTAGGTTTCGAATCCAATGAATTTTATCTACTTTAAAACAAAAAAAATCTTTTGTCCGAACTCTCCTCGCATGAGCATTTTTGTTTCTAGCAGCTTTTATAGTTAAATTAGGCATGTTTTCACAGATAAATATTACACCATCTTTAAATTACGTGGCATACCGCGTAAACTCAATTTTCTCAAATTTCGTGAATATTTTTGCAGTTGTTATCGCTTTGGTAACATATTTTAAAAAAAAATATAAATATTTTTGGTCGAGTTTTATGAGAACCTCCCCTTAAATATAATCCTATTTAAATATAAATGATTTGAAATGTATTTTTTAACTAAAAAATCCACGTCATATTCTGATTTTTTTACTTTTATGGACTATCCTAATACATCTCATCTCATTGGATCCTGTAATCCTTTGTGAGACATAGGGCCAGTGTGCGATGTCACACACCGGATTCATTGACCATTACCATTAGTGATGTGCTGTTTGTGCTGTGCTACTCCTATTGGAGCTACTTTAACAATATCAACACATCCCCGATGGTTAGGAGTCTTAATTTGCCCAGACCCGTCTCAAACAACTTTGCAGGGCAAAATGCGCTTATTTTTGAGATATCTCTATGCACCGAGATCTATCTTGTTATTTTATATTCTTATTGTTCTATACTGGGTTCGTGTGAATATGTTAATTGATTCCAAATCAAAAACCTATTTCAGAAATATGCTATTAATAGCAAGAGGAACCTACTGATTTACAGTGCTACATTCGAAAAACACTTCGGCAACCTCCCATAAGTCAGGCCATCGCGTTAATCCACTCGGCTATGGATATGGTTGAATACTAATACATGATAGGTTCAAATAATTTGATTGTTAAAAATATACAAAAAACATTTAATGTTATATTTTAAATACCAATTAAGCCAAATATTTAAAAAAAAATAATTAAAAAAATGGTTTTCATATTACTACAACCAGAATTAGATTTCATTGAGTAATTACTACAACTGGATAATTTACAATTATTATAGCTAAGCTCATAAAAGTAGTGCTGATGATTCTGATACTTCGTTTTCGTAACACAAATAATACGGCTGGAGTCTTGACAGTTTAAACTTACTAACATATAAAAGTACAATCAAGAAATGGCTTGAGAACTATGTGCTGCTGTTTTAATATGTTAGAAATATTTAAATTTTTAAAGGATTTAAGATTTGTTAAAAAAAACACAGAAAATAATATTTTTCGGTCAAACCTATTTTGTTTTTTTTTAATATTTTATGTCTTAAAATACAAAATATTATATACACTAATATAATAATCTCTAAATCTTTAAATCTTAAATAACTTTAAACGTCGTACAAAATGTCCTCGGCCAACAGTACACATAACGGAAACGCACGGAGCAATAAAATTGTCATATTATTTACGAAGATTCCGCAAACGCACACCAATTAAACGCGCAAATAAAATCCCCATATAAATAATAATAAATATATAATTTTAATGCACAAAAAAACAGCATGTAAGTATTTATATAAAGAGATATAGCAGTTCTTGAAGAGTGAGAGATATAGATACACTCATGAAGAAGATAGCAACAACTGACCTTGTAATTTTCCTGTAACATGGTGTGGTAATGGATGAGGTATTGAGGTATTCCTAGGTGAAACAACTGGTATTAAACAATTTCCTTGCGGCAAACAACTTATGGGATGTGTCTGAAAGAAGTACCATGGATTTAGTAAAGAATTAAATAATGGGATTGTGTGCTTATATAAATTATCGCAGACGATATGTACTCACTTTTTGATTTATTTTGTTTGTATGTGCTATTGGTATGACTGGTGAACTTGTCGGTGGATTGCTGTGTATTGTAGTATTGTGATTCGTCGTATAGTTGTTGCTGCTGGTATTATTATTATTGATGTTGTTAGTTGTGCTGGTATTATTGGTGGTCTCGTATGTGTTATTTGTGGCGGACACCGCACCGGGCACTCCACCTGCAGTAGTGCCACCGCCTGCGACGCCCGTGCCCGCCGTAGCCGTTTGGCCGACGTGCAGGCGATTGCGCAAAGTCACCAGCTCCGTGCTAAGGCTTTTGAGACGCTGCTGCAGGTGAACCGCTTCGTTGGACGAGGACGCGTCTGTAACACCAACAATAGGAAGTTCGGTTAGAAACATACAATTAACGGTGAATATCATTATATAAAAATTGGTTTAAAATTATTCGCCGCCCACATATTTAAACATTTAAAAAAGTCGAGTGGACAAATTGGTATAAAAGATAGAAATTCTTTGAAAAATTAAAAAAAAAAATGCTGTTGTTTTTAATTCGATGTCGACCAATCGATTATCTTACATGCAAAATACATATAATATATATACTGTATATATATTGTTACTAACGCTAAGTCTGTGCAAATGATCTGTATGCGTAAGGTACTATCATTAAACTGACCCTTGATTATATACGGACTCGCGAAATCAGACAACGTCGCCGGTTTTGCATAATGCTCCAGCCAAAATTATGGGCCACAAACACTACTTATTTAAATTGCACGAAGAGCTTATTTAAATGGAACGAGCATAAATCTTTGAGGCGGTTCTACATGACATCGCGTGCGACTGTGTTTTTCTAACATTTTTATAAAGAACGAGCTTTGATGGATAATTACCTAAGAGAAGAAGAATAAAATATTGAAGTAATAATGCATAATGCATGTATTGGATGTTTATGTTTACAAATATTTTTTTACTGGGATTGGTTTTGACTAATTAGTATTTTTACTCATCATTTACTCATGTATTTATTAAAATACTTATAACAGAGAAAAATATTATTGTAATAATAAAATAAATACACGAATTTCATTATAATGAAATAAACAAAAACACAATTTTAATGTGTGTGTGTAATGGGTGTTTTTTTAGAGGTTAGGTTTTCAAGACGGCACTACTTTTTTCGTAGATGGTCTTTTTGACAGATTTCACTTGATTTATGCTCAGTTTGGTTTGCCATTT
>JANSTU010038108.1:0-11225 GCA_027564075.1 Bolitophila hybrida | reverse complement strand
AAGCAAAAAAATGGCCTTCTAACGCGTTTCTAACTGACAATAAATATTAAATTGAGTAATACTTTACTGCAGATCTCGTTACATAAAAACAATTACTAAATTGTTGATTGCTCTTCGGTTATATGAGATTCACCATTCAACTAGAGGTCGCTGATATGTTAGGAAGTGCTACGTTTCTTTTCAAGAAATTTGCCCCGTGTTTTAGTAGAATTGCAATACGCCACCAAATATTTTCAGCAACATAGCCAAGTTGACTCGTACTATTTAGGCAATATATAATGCATATTTGCATTCAATCTCGAGGTTGGGGACATGCTGAATTATTATATTATTTATAATAGTTTTTGGTACGTGATCGCTTCGCTAATGAACAGCTCGATAACAGATTGGTTTTATTTCTTTTTATAGCAAAGTGAGAAACTGAAAATAACCTAATAAGATGGTTACAAAATATGGTAGGTTAATCCTAACAGTTAACACAATTACAATAATTTGGTATTTTATAAATTTTAATAGTTTTTTTTGCTTTTGAGTATGAAAATTATATCCTATAATACTTTTTGTGGTCTATAGTAAGATGGTTATTGTGTAACATACTTTAATATAAACAATTTAAAAAAAATATAATGAAGCTTGCGCAAAACTAATGTTTAGCTGTAAAATCAACGTTAAAATCGATCTGCAATACGATTTGCAATACATTCTCTACTCTCTACATTAGCAAAATTGGCATTTCGCTGAAGTACCGGATAGACAACGGACTTTAAAAGGGATTCCGGAAGGTAGCGGCTATTGCCTTAACTCCACTACAAACCATATACCAAAGCCCACGAACCATTTACTGCATTTCACCTGTACACATACACTAAAATTGTATGATTTTTCTCCCTCTCGCAAAAAAAAAACACATAAACACATAGACATAAATAAAGCTAGCGCTGCTTTAGCTTTTACATGTGTGTTGGTAAAAACCATATAAGAAATCTCTCCTTATATCTCTACATTTTGAGTTGCGTTCTAAAATCATTAAGAAAATACAAAATAAATGTCAAACATCAGAAAATATCAATATCAATATCAACAAAAATGTTACATAAATATTGATATTGTTATTGCTTGTGGATGAGGTATATAAAATATTTCTGAAATAACCAAAAATTACTAAAAATTGTATGTTTACAAAAAAAAAGTTATACTGGCTCACATATCATCAACTAACGTACCGCATAAATTTATGTTTGTCTTTAATGATCGTCTTTAACCTCACTAATATACCCTGCCAAATACATATTTAACACATACAAATGTAATATTTTTGAAGAACTTCTCTAATATGAGAAAATGTTTCAAAACATTTAATGTGCGACTAGCAGCAAGATGACGAAAGGCATTTAATATATATTAGCTGCTAATTTTATTGTGTTAAGGCAAATACGTCGTATGGTCTCGTATAAGTTTTTCGCGCCAATAATACACGATTGGTTTTTTTTTAATTGCAAAATAGCATGATGCAAAACACCTTTACGATGAATGTCGTATAGCTTTTAAGTTTTCTGCTGGTTCAATGGTTGAAACATATATATCCGCAATATTCGATTGGCAGTTGTCAGCCAGCGAGAATGTACTATTTTACCGGGGTTTCGTTTAGGAGGAGGTGTAGTTGGCAAATTAACCATTGTAACGACCGGTCTAGTTTCTGCTCCAAAAGCGTTATCACACCACCCTTTCTGCCCGTGTCTACGTTCGTAACGTTCGTAGACAAAGCTTTTCCAATTGGACCTGGCTGAGCCGGATTGGGGAACGACATGACCAGTATATTGGGAACTGGGCTCTGCAAAAAGAACAATGTGCTCTTTTTATATAGTTTGTTTACGGTTTTCAATCATTCGAATGATCCGGCCATTGCGTCCATCGAAGTAAAGACTAAAAATATGATGACGTTCTCATCTTGCCGGGTTCTTTTTCGAGAGCACCAAATCTTGATTCGATCGGTTATGCTATCAAGGTTGATTTCGCTTTCGACCCCTGTATCTTCAAGAAGATATAAATTAAATTATTGACAATTAAAATCTGTAAGTTCCGCTTGCTATTATTAGTTTGAATAAATGTTGTGAAATAGATTTTTTAAATGTACAGTTATGGTAAAAAAATGTATAACAATGTTAAAGGATATTGTTATTTCTTATATTACCATATATCCGAAGGCCGTTTAGCCGAATGCCGTTTGACGGATTTGCGCGATTTCAACTCAAGATTTGTTATTATTTGTCCAACGGCATTCGTCTAAGCTGGGTTTATTAATTTCTTCTCTATAACCCTTGAATTTCAAGTTATTAGGGTGAGGGTGAAGGAAACGACAAAAGTTCCAATCTTTAAGCCCGATAAGCTAATGGAAAATCTAAAAAAAAAACAAAAAATGCAATTTTTTTTTTTCACTATCAGGCATTTTTATATTCCTGAGTTTCAAAATCTCCGTACATACCTAATAGCAAAAAATGCTTGTCATGCAATTGATGGCGTTACTCAATCAGATATGGGAAATGTTCAACAGAACCGAAGCAGATTATCCACGATAATATAATAATTAATATATATAATATATTAACTTTATATAACTCAATAAAAACAGGAAAAATTACAAAATTAAATTAATTACTTATCATATAATATTATTATATATATATGTTGTCCAATGTTTTTATACATATAGTTATATTAAATATTACGTATTACTTGTATATTATGTATGTAAAATAATTTAGTTTGTAATGAGACAATTTCACGCCTTCGCAAAACTTATATGGGATTGAGAGATCAAAAAGAATTTATCACTTTCTCCATGAAATACAAAAGTGCAGCACTCTTCATTGAGAAATATCGATTAAGACTTAAGAGCAATAAGACGTCACCTCACGAGTTTATAATTCCCATATTAAAGACAAGATTTTTTTGGTGCACAGTGGAGTAACTTTCACAAATTGTTCATGTATTTTGATACTAATTTATTGTGTCCTTTGGATGCTTAGCATCTATAGATTAGGCTATTAGGCTTCAATTAGTTTCTAAACTAATATTTTTTCTTCGTTTTATTTTTTGATAATTGAAGATCTGCTAAACAAATTTGCTGAATTAGAATGATTCAACCAACACCTCTAAGATAAACCATAGTTGGAGATGAATGGCTATAACGACCTAGGAAAACTTGGGATTGGCGATATGGCGATTAGACACCTGAACTAGTGACGTCAGATGGAAAGTCAAAGCCTGCACGAAAAAGATCATTACTGCAGAAAACTGCAGAAAAGGGGTAATGCAAGAAATTAGTAAAATATTTTATATTTGATTGCCGAAACCATGATATAATGTGTGTTCTTAGATTCAAAATTGTATATTTGATTACAATGCTAAAATATTATTATTGTTAAGCATATTTGTATTCATGTGTTAAAAAAGTGTGTTGTGCCATGAGAATGTTATAAAAGATTCTTAATTTTACTTAATGCATTGCAAATGAATCGCAAATATTCTGTTTTTATATATCAGAAAAATTAAATAACGTCTTGTATACCAAACACATATGTATTGGTACACAATGAAGTAATAATGAAAACAAACAAATTTTTTCACCGGCTAAACCGGCAAAAAAGTGCACCAAAAACAAGTGTTTGCATAATGATTGTCGCATGTAAACACTACGCATTTCTTCAAGACGATATGTGCATGTCTTAAGACATGATGTCATGCGCGACCGATGTAATACATTATATAGTGACCGCATATCTTATATATATATATATATATATATATATAGTATAGCGTGGGCACACGACATTGTTTATTTTTATTGCAAAATATTTAAATTGGATAGAAACAAAAAGATTTTTACGTTAAGACTTATAATATTGTTAACAATTTTATGGACTTGTGGTTACTAGAAGCGGATGTACGTTTTATTTAAGGTAAGTTAATTATGTAATTACTTTGTTATTTAATAATAAGTAATAAGTTTAAACGTTTAAAAATAGTAGTTAAGCATATTATAGTAAAAAATATAAAATGATAATTATATTTAATATTAATTTATTGAACTGGCGGTAATAAATTGTTCTGATTTAAAACAATACTTGTATGATATACTTCTCACCCTTGTACCATATACATTATTATTTTACTCGTCTATTTCTAAAACAAATATTCACATTATACAAATTACAATTACAGATTACGAATAATGACTAGATCTGAAGTATCCATACTATTTAATAATCACGTACCAACCGAAACAGTTTTAATAGAATATATATTTTGGACGATTGTTGCCGCATTGCACTTAAAAAAACAGAATTAAAAAAAAACGAAAAGTAGATTTTAAAAAAAAAAAGTATATTCGAAAATATTTTTATTTATTTACTTGTAGACGAAAATTACAAATTGAAAGAATCTACTGTTAAGTCTCAAATAGAAGTATTTATTTTTTGTAATATATCAAGGACAAAAAAAATTTGGGTGCCAATAAAAATATTTTAGTACCAAAATATATAAGTTGATGCCAAAAAAACCTGGAGACTTTTTGAACAAATAGAAAATGTGAAAACCAAAAAAAACAATTGCGCACTATTAAACATAAAAGAAATACAATAAAAATAATTGAATGGTTATAAATATTATTGCCTTTTAAAAAAAAAAATTGAAATAAAATATAATAAATTAAATGATAATAATTAAATAATTAATGACGACATAATAATTAAATAATGGATTTTAAAAAAAATAATCGAATTCTAATTTTTATTAAAACGCGTTTCTATTTTTAAAATATGAAGTATTTAAAATAATTTAAAATATTTATTAGTATAGATAGATATAGAATAGAATAGATTTTAGGAAGATAATAATCTAATTATGTGTGTGAGCTGTGAGTATTGGCTTTAGTTTTTGTAAATATACGTGCCCCTAGCTCTTCTCTCTTTTTTATAAATAAAAAAAAAACAGTATTTATTTTTTTAATTATAGCTGTGATTATAACATATTTTATTATTTATATATAGTATGTTATATATAGTATATATAATAGCTAAGTGTTATTTCTTTGTAGTATAATGTGTACAAACAAAGACACTGGCCTCATTCAATGTCGTAGTGCGCTCCCAATAAACGAAATATTGGAGCAATTAAATCGTTCTGATAGTGGTAGTGATGAAAACGGCCACAATACTCCGAGCCGTCTGGATGCGCAGACAGACGAAGAAAATATTGATGATGATATCAGTGATGAAAGTGAAACAGCATTGAAAGAGGTATGCGGAAATCTTGAATTTGAGACATATTGAAGCTAATTCTGCTTGCATTGGAGATCTGGCCACTTCAATTTCTTCCGTGGCTCAGACTCACAAAGATGATACGCCATCAACGTCTTCTAGCACAAGCTCTATTAAACGTATAAAGCTAATGCAACCAACAGTCCTCGCGTTACTGATCTGTCGAATACAAACCACCCGAAGCATTTGAGAATCTGCAATGGAAAGCATTGAAGTCGTCAAAAGATGGAGAATAGCCAAAAACTCTAAAAACAGTTTAATCTATTTCAGTCGTATAATAAATTTGAATTTTAATATAAATGCCTCATTTCATACAAAAATACACACACACACAACACACACAAACATAAACACAAATACAGCTCACACACACACAAAAACACACAAAACACATACAAAAACACACACAATGATACACGCTTAGAGAAAACAACCCATGGGAATGTCGAGTATAGGGTCGTGGAATAGTACCATAATGGCCAATACCTATTAAATCACGCTTAGGGAAAATAACCCTTGAGAATGGCGGATAGTGGGTCGATATTAATAATTGACTGAATCTTTTGAAAAAGATGTAGTTTCTATGTTTTCAAATGTTGCCAAGGAATGCATTTTTCTCATCAAATCACAATAACCAAAGAAAAGTGTTTAAAAGAAAACTTTCTTTAATAAATAATATAAAATATTCTATAAATATAAAATTTATTCCTGAAATTGAATATGAATAATGTTTATGAATAATTTATAAAAAAAAATCTAGCTTACTATTGAAATTTCTATAAATATGTAGTCAATAGTTCAAAATTCTATAATTTATTTTTCGTCAAACAAAAACAATCCCAAAAAAAACGGCTGCCTTAAATTAAAATATTTTTTGTTTTGTTCAGTTTTAGTTATAAGGTGCTTAGGTCCGGCCGATCTCTCACGTTTTCGACTCAAGGCAGCTTTAGACTGCGCACTACGCGACAATTGTGCTTTCTGAAGTCTTCAGTTCACAGTCCTAATATCAAAGTGGTAACTTTTCTTTAGTTTCTGGTTGCAGGATGATTCATTAGTTGGTCTTCCTTCCTTGTCTAAATTAATCCAAATTTCACCACGAGGCCCAAAACAGAAGTTAGAAAATTTCGCTCGATTATTTATGATTTGGAAAGTTTCCCTTTCTCTTTCTATAATCACTTTGACAATTTTTCCATTTACTGTGTTTTACATCAAAGAGTTTGGAATATTCTTAAGAGATGACCAATGGACTAATGTGAACTAATGTTTCTGATTAAACTCAATTATTTACGCAAGAAATCGATAACAGAGACCACCTTCGATTAAGATGATTCAAAGCACCGCTGACTGAAGAATCTCGACGCCCAAAAGACGAAAAGACGTCAGTTAGTACACCATAAAACGTATACAAAATTACACATTTTAAACTTGTAAAGAGGCACATTTTGGATTTTATGTTTATGTTATTTCTTTTTTTTCGCGTCACGTGACTAACGTCAAAAAAATCACAACAGACTACGAAAGTCATGGTCCTTTTCGTTACACATTTTTCATCAGTACCCTCCTTTAAAAAATTGCAATGATAAACATGATATTATATTGAACGTCCCATACTCTATTGTGCTTTTTATGTTCTTTCGTTTAAAAATCATTTTCTCAAGGGCTCTCAAACTTTGGGTAAAGTTGTCGTATTTCTTGAAGCCGTTAAATTATTTCCTTTTACTTTTTGGGGGCTCTGCCCTCTTCATTTTTAATATTTATATTTAAAAGATTTTTATTTTTATTTATAATTTAATTATTTGTAGGTTTCAATTTCGTGTATGATCTGTTGCTAATGATTGTAGGTTGATCCGTATTGTCATCGCTCAGGAATATAGGCTTTAATCGATCTATTGAAATGTTTTTTTCTTTGCCCCGTACAAGATGCTTGAAAAGATTCATTGAACGATTGATCACGCGGAATTGTACGTCATAGGGAGCCTGAAGTGGTGTCAACACTGTATCGGTCCGAATGAAAACATGTGAGCACGTCAGTAGGTTCCGATGAACAAAAGGTGTCTTTTCCGTATGTGCTGACGTCGGTACAGTCTGTTATTTTTTTTCTAATTTTCGAAGCATAATTGGGGATGTTAGTTGATCCTGAGTAGCCTAGAAACTCTCCTGGAAATCTGATCGGGGTCCCGTAGACCAATTCTAATGTCGGTTCCTTAAGGCCCTCTTTGTAAGCGCAACGAAGTCCTAGGAGGATAGTAGGCAATGTGTCTACTCAATTGTTTGTCCCTTGGCATTTGATGGCAGTCTTTAATGAACGTTGCCACCTCTCAATAAGTCCGATTGCGCACGGATGATAGGGTGTTGTCCGAATTAATTTGATCGCAAATAGTTTGGCGAGCTCATTGAAAAGTGACGATTCGCCCTTGGTCGGTGTTTTTTTTTTTTCGGGAACTCCAAAACGTGCAATCCACACACTGACTAATGCCTTGGCGGTGGATTCAGCGGTGATGTCAGACATCGGGATTGCTTCCGGCAATCTGGTATGCCGGTCAATGCACGTAAGCAGGTATCGATAACCCTTTGATTCTGGAAGCGGTCCAACGATGTCAATATTGATGTGGGCAAAACGTTCATTTGGTACAAGAAAACGTCCTGGTTCTGACATTGTGTGTCGTATCACCTTTGAATTCTGACAAGGAATACAGCATTTGGACCATGCGTTACTGTCATTGTTTATACTGAGCCATATAAATAGTTTTCTCAGAGCTTTTCGGTTGGCCCTGATTCCTGGATGAGCAAGATTGTGTACCGAGTCGAGTCTTGACAGCATGTCGGCAACCACATTGTCTTTGTCTGCCACATGACGGATGTCCGTTGTAAATTGTCCGATATAGTCCAGCTGACGTAACTGGATTGGAGATGCTTTGTCTGGATAAAAGCGTAGTCCAACGGTTTGTGATCCGTGAACAGTGTGAAAGATCGTCCTTCTAGCATGTGTTTGAAATGATTCACTGCTGGAAACGCTGCCTGGAGTTCAAGATCATATGTGCTACACCGCCGTTGAGTTTCCGTGATTTTTTTTCTTTTTCTGTTACCTGTTGCAGAACAGCGCCCATTGCGACATCTGTTGCATCGACCATTAGTACTAAATGTGCGTCTGTCTGTGTACAGGTAGTGTGGTCTTTGCAAGATCTGTTTTGCACTTTTCAAATGCTACATGATCTGACCATTGGATGTTCGTCTTGTCTTTTTTTCGATTCCCAATCAGATATGGTTGGAGTATGCTGTGGACCTCAGAAGCGTTCTTTAAAAACCGTTTGTAGTAGTTAAGCATGGCTAAAAAAAATTAACTTCAGCGATCCTAAATCCTATTGTACCAAATTTAAAGACAAGCCGACAGTTGTTTAATATGCCAACATGCACCGAGACTGCCAACTACCTGAAGATTTTGATCAATCAATCAATCAACAGAGACTCTGTGGGCATTTGAGAAGCGGAAATAGCAGCTCGATCAAATCACATCAGACAACAGCAAATGGTTTTACTTGTTCCTACTGTGCGCGAGACCATTTTATTCTGTACTGCTGTTCGTCAAAAGCAGTTGTGTTTTAATTGCTTGTAGATCGATCATGCGTGCAGAAAATGTCCAGATGACAGCAATCTCAGTAACCTGCGAAATCCACGACCACCACCACCAGCTCATTACTCTCACAGCGAACCGACACACACAGCCGCGTACTTTGGTCAATGTTACAGGACCGGCTGAAAATATTATCACTTTGAGGGCCTTATTAGACCAGTGTTCAGAAGCATAATTCGTCTCAGAAGCGGCCGCACAGAGCCTACGTCTACCACGAAGGAATCCGCCGTTTCAGTTACCGGACTGGACTCTGCGTCAAAGGTTTAGTAAAACTTTAGCTGCAGTCGTGATATGACCCGGAATATTAATTGAACATGGAAGCATTGGTCCTGCGCTCAATAACATCGCTAGCACCATTTCCACAACTTTTCCAAAAAAAATGGACTAATCTTATAGGACTACAGCTAGCCGATTCGCAGTACTACCAGCCTGACAAGTTTGACTTATTGCTTGGTGCTGCTATATACGGTGAAATGTTGCTGGACAGAGTTTACCGAGGTCAAACCGGATCAACCATTGCCCAAAGGACGGGACTGGGATGGACCTATCAGGTCAGATAAACTCACCAACATCTAACCCAACTACGAATGCGCACTGTGGGCTTACGTTAGAGCACACACTGATAATATTTTGGGAACTCGAAGAAACATCTAGCGAAAGAACACTTACTGAGCTGACGAAGAGGCATGTGAGAGTTTCTATGAGAGAACTTATAATCGCAATCAGGATAGTCGTTTCGTCGTGCGTATCCCACTCACAACTGCATCGGTGTCTATAGGTGCATCCTTGCACATGGCCGTTCTCCGTCAGAAACAAATAGAGAAAAGATTTGCTACAACGATCGACTTCGCCCGTCAATACAGGGACTTTATGCAACAGTATCTTAATATAGATCACATGGAACAGATCACTGTTAATTTCATCAACAAAACTGGACATTATTACATCCTACACCACGCAATCATAAAGGAAAGCAGTTCAACGACGAAACTGCGTGTAGTCTTTAACGCTTCCGATTGTTTTTGATGCGGATGTGAAATGGAAATGTTTAGCCAAATTCTGATTCATTCCTACGTCCAAGATTTGCAGCACATCGTCTGGCGCCAGGACTCTACGGAAGCGATGCAACACACATGCGTTTAAAAACTGTCACGTATGGAACGACCAGTGCCTCGTACCTAGCCATAAAGACTCTTCTACATTTAACTCACGACGAAAGGCTGAATTATCCGATTGGCTCGAACCTAGCGCTATCGTGCTATTAGGCGGCGACGACGTTGAAAGCACTTTGTCTGCACAGGAGCAAATCAGAGCATTGCTGAACGCCCGGTTGTACGACCCACTAGGCTGGTTAGCGCCTGCTGTCGTGCTAGCTGCTAGTGCTATGATGATGTTCCAGAAGTTATGGAAAACGGATCTAGCGTGGGATGAAAATCTACCTAATGACTTGGCCAATGAGTGGCTGTACTATCGAAACGAGCTTAAACACCTATCAAAAATCAAGATTAGTCGCTGGCTGGGTTGTTGAAAAAGGGATTTGTCGTACGAGATACATGGTTTCTGCGACGCGTCTATGGCCGCATATGCAGCAGTGGTCTATGTACGTGTTGTACAAGCAGATGGAGCAATTAAGCTAACCTTGCTCACTTCTAAAACCGTGTCACTTCCTCGACTTGAACTTTGCGGCGCGCAGTTTTGTTGGCACAGCTTCTTGTGTCCGTTAAAAGTTCCACGGACTTTCAAGATGCTGCGATGTACACCTGGACTGATTCGACAATAGTTTTGGCCTGGTTGAAGGGACAGCTAGCACGGTAAATGTGTTTGTGGCCAATCGGGTCACCGAAATACAGCATATTCTGCCAGTCACATTTTGGAACCACATTATATCAGACATGAATCCTGCGGATTGTGGATTTGCGTACCCACTATGGTGGCGCCTACGTTTCTTTGGAAATCTCAAGACCAGTGGCCAACTCAGTTTTCCGTGGAAGATACGGATCAAGAGAGCAGAAAGAAAGTATTTTTGACACAACCCTCACTAATATTACGCTCCGAACAATCGAAATAGCTAACGCATTGGAATTCTGGGTCGATGTCGTGCAACAAAAGCATTTCCGCCTACGCTATGCTAACATGGCCTTCAATTACACCCCATTATTCTACCGAGAAATTGTGATCTCACCCGTCTTCTGATTGCCTACGCGCATAATTACACCCTACACGGTGGCACGCAGCAGACACTGGGCTACCTGAGACGCAAGTTCTGGATCATAGAT
>JANSTU010038097.1:0-11226 GCA_027564075.1 Bolitophila hybrida | reverse complement strand
TATCAGCAGCACTTTTTCCCATCAAAAAATAATGTTTCATCAACACACGAAATTCGTTTTTTTCCATTGTTTTAATAGTCCGACAGCTGCGAAATTTATACACGCATCCTTTGAAGGTTGGTACTATATGAAAACAAAATGGATATTGTACTAGTGGCGCCCTCTCATTGAAACGATACGAACTTTTCAGCCGACCTATTATTATGCATGTTTGTATTCTCCATACAAATACCACTTAGATTTATATGATTTGGAATAACACGATATTATTGATGCCAACATATAACATATAACGTATACCCAATATCCTCGCCAATATCTCACAAAGGAATTAAATAACCCTATAAGAAGGATAAAGAAAAGAAAATTCAATAGGACTACAATTCTAAACAATATCAGTTAATAACTAAGAAATGTAAACATCTCGACATTGATTAATTGCAGAGCTGAATTAATGATAAACTAAGCACCTATACAATGTTTCACCATCCGTTACGAAGCTTGTCCAAACGTATACGTATCCTGTCAAACAATATATGTTCTATGGGTATAAATAAGTATTGAATTGATCTTTAGAACGGAGTTTATCTAAATCGTGTATTATTTGTAAGACTTCTATATTTAAGCGGTAGATACCAGATTGTTATTTTGAATGTTGTATGTATGATCCTTGATCCTTAAATATTCTCACTATTTATAAACGATATTCCGATAATGGTTACTGCTTTTTTTGCTGACAATGTACGGTTAAGATTTAGCAGTCCCATAGTCAGAGGTCCGGATTATAGCCTGCGTTAACATTGAAGTTGACATACTTTAAAAATGGTATGAAAACAATGGTCTTAGAAATAATTCCCTTAAAACCCATATCTCGAAAACCATAGTAGACACTTCTCGATGGCCTAATATCAGACATGGTGGTGTTTCAATATTAGAATACTCGTGAAGTTATCAAATATTAGCCCACTCCATATCCGCCTTATAGACTTATTAAAACTTTCCTTATTCCCTATTTGACTTATGGTGACTCGGAGTTGACGTCTTTGAGCACTGTTTTGCGACGAAAACCTTAAGCTACATTAATACAAGATAAGATAGAAAAATATTACGATTTTAGAGTAGCTTTGTATAAGTTTATTTTGACAAAGCAACCAATCTACCTGTACGAACACAACGTAATGTAACCAGAAGACGAACACCATCGGAATATGCATTTTTCATTCGGAATGAAACTTTGAAACTTACTGCCAATCCTCATAAAGAGAAGAAGTAATAAAAAAAGAGAACATAAATATGTATTTATGTCGTATAGGTTCTAATGTATAGAAGCTGTAGCGTTTTTACAAAATCAAGCAATTGCCTATGTGGACAAAATTAACGTTGTGGAGGATTGAAAAAGCCTCGGATGCAACGAGAAGAAAAAAAATACTTGCTTAATTCACGAAGAGTGTACCTATGTTACATCCTCCGGAGTAGGACAGTAAGCAAATACCGAATAATTAAATGTAGATTATGCACAAATTGGTTTGATTATAATGATATCATATATAATTAATCAAACACATATTGGATGATATTCTGTGTAGTTTTTTAAAAACATATATTTTATAAATAAGATTTAAACTTTAACAGGTGTTTTCAGATTAACGTTAAGACATTGGTTTTATATTACTCATATACTTCTGACAAGAAGATAAAACACTTTTTGGATAACACTAAAGCTGACTGAATAAAATAATAAAGCGGACAGAATAACAACCATTATGTATAATGACTTTGTGCATAAATATGCAATCGCATGTGCTAAAATCCATATGAAAACGAATAAAATTATATATAATAGGTATACTGTAAATGAAATGTGTACCTTTATATTTTTAATAGCACATTACACATATATATGTGATCTTAATTTTCTATATAATATCTATATTTATACATTTTATAGTATAATATATTCTTAAAGTCAATAGTAAGGAGCATTTTTATCTGTTTTGTTATTATTTTTTTTTATTCCGCTTTGAGTATTAAACTGGCTTCATTTGATGCCATTGCAATGTTGCTGAAAAATTGGCTTATGTGAAAGTAACGATGGAAAGTGACGATGCGGCATTTGACATTTCTCAGTAGTGTGTCATTACAATATATTTAATCCCTATTCGGGACATAGGGCACCATTTGCTGATTCGTTAATAATAATTTTCGGCAGAAAAAGTTATTAGTCTATTACTGCCTTGTTTGGAGATAGGGCTTCTACCTTGACGCACAAAAACTAGCGGATTTTACCGGTAGTCCACACTAACTGGGACCGCTGTCGCTTACATCCTCAAGAGGTTCATCCGCCACCGTGCTAAAATGTACACTCGAACTGTACAAGTATTTGTCGACCTAGCATTGTAAATGTCGCCTAAAAAGCGTCACAAAAATAATGATCAAGTGTCAAAATAGAGCCCGTCTAATAGTATAGGGCAACTCGCCTAAAACGTACTGTATAAATCTAATGGAAGATTGCTTGAGGTCCATTTTAAACACAGTACTCCAATTAATTGATTTATCCAAATGAAATATATAAAAACAATTAATAATTAAATTTCACAGTATCATAAATATATTTCAATAAATAAAAAAATATATATGGGATTGTAATTGTGGCTCATTTACAAGTTGAAACTCACCACGCTATGCCTTTCGTGACGTCACCGATTACGTCAGTGCGATGTGCCCTTTAGATTATACTCTTATAATTTTGAAAATTACATAGATATTGTAGCTGAAAAGAAGAAGGATAAATGTACAGTGACAAGCTGAAAAACAAACAAGGTATAAATTAGTAATTTAACGTTAAATACGTTTTTTTCTCGATTTTGTAATATTACTCATAAATGGAGTTTCAGATCAACTTGAATAATTAGAAAATTATCATTAGTATACTTGCGAGAATCCAGCTGTTTTTTTAATATTTAATAATGTTGCATCCTCTACATTGTTTCTAAAACAATGACCTATTAGTATTTTTTTATCAATTTTTTGCCAATGTTAATTAAGATATGAAAATCACTGTTGTTAGATTTACTAAATATATATTTAGCACGTGTAGAGTGTCTTTCACATCCATTAAAGTGTATACTCGTAAAGTTAATTAATTTGTGTAAGAACGAAAGATTCCCAGTTCAGGTTCGTGCCAATTCGTCGGTAATTTCGTTTCTCGAGAAGCCGGGATGGACGGAAATCCAAATGAGCTCCACTGAATTTTGTAGAGCTATAGTATGGCATTCCCGATCTAGTTAAGTGTGTACCAATAAATCTTAATGCTGCGTGAATGTCAGAAAAGAAACGTAAAGTTTTGTTTGTTGTTTGATTTTCAAGAAGGATCGCATGTATCTCATCTTGAAATATTGTCGCAAACTTTTCAAGTGGTATGAAATATAATATTTTCACTACTTGAAAAGATTTCAGCACATGCCGTCCATTCTGGGTCCATTGGTCAATATGAATAGCGAAATTAGTGCATGACTGGTTATGCATACGTAATGCAGTTAGAGTAATAGCTTCGCATTTTATCAGCAAGGGGAGGGACATACGATTTATAAAAGTTTCCAGTGCGGCTTTAGATGCTGTGCGCATGGTCTCTGTTATGCACATGTACGCAATATGTTGGACTTTTTTAAGTCTTCTGTTTTACTCTAGGCAACAACACTCTATTGACCCAAATGTCAAAATTGGTTGGTTTCACTGAGTTTTTGAATAATGACTGTATATAGTAAATTACTTTAGAAGACAGACCCATGTTTTGTTAAAAGCTCTGCGGCATTTCCAGAATGCTTTAATGGATCTATTTGTCTCAATATGTATGTTAAAAAGGAGTATTCTGTCTTCTATATGTAAGTTTAAGTGTTTCATTGAAATGTGTGGGAGAAACCCAGTGCTGTTGGTTACCAGACTGATGTTGTCAATATTCCATTTTCTGCAATTATTAATTCTTGTTACTTAATAGTTAATTGGACGAAAGTAGCTTACTCAGTTGTAATTGTCTTTTATGGAGCATTATTAGATAGATATCATATGGCCCTGGCACCTTGTATGGTTTAAAAGAAGACAGGGCCCACTTTATTCTATAAATAGTGATGAACCATCATCGAGCAATATTATCCCCAATTGGGCATCTTTATATAGTGTGAACGCATTTGTGATCGTAGAGTATGCTAGTTCCACAAAAGGTTTTCCAAGAATTTCTTTGAGTTGTTTTCAGCTCTATTTTTTAAAGACATTTAGCCTGAATCATTTCATTATAGAAACGGTCAGGGCGTTACTCGGATTGGAGAGCTTATATTGAAGGATTCCCTAAGATTTTTTGAAAACTCACAGGATAATCACTTTAGATGCCCAAAAGTGAGTAGCATGTTTCAGGGGAAATTATGATTATCAACAGTTTCCTTATAAAGATCCTAGTCAGACATACTTTATTGTTCTTACAATTAAGTGATAATATTTGATGATATGATATAATAAATAATACTTAACATAGAATTTTGAATTTTTTTTATTTGTAATTCAAGGTAAGATATTTTCAGGATGTATCTAATTTAAGTTCTATTTTACGTCGATATATTTTTTTACGTATAGGTTTTAAAGTTACCCGTGGTCTTTTCTTCCATCCAATTAGTTGATGTCTTCGCTGCCGAAGTTTATTGACTTTCTGTTCAAACCACACGGTTGAAGAAATTATTTCCAAAATGAATACAAAAACGCTCAACATAAGACCGTTTATAAGAATCGCAAAGGCACCCTGTAGATGCTGAATGGTGAGTACAATCTGACTATTCGCCCTAATACCCGATCTATCGCGAATGTTTGCCAAAATTGTCGTATTAAATTCAAAGTCTCTATGAATCTTTTCGAGGATACCGCAGTCTGTCATGTAACCAATAAGTCTATTAAACTTTGGTAATAGTGGGAAACCTAAAAATAAATTAGAAATACAATTATTAAATAAAAAAATAAAATTATCATATTTTACAACGAACTCACCCTTTTCTGCAATCATTTCTAAAGGATTAATGAACACATTTCCTGGTACAGCAAATATATCTTCCAACATACTCTGACTTTCAACATATATATGATTCACCAGCATCACCTGCAAACCATTTTGAACCCTCAGAAGATTCTGCATAGTGGGCTCAAAATTTTCTGAGAAATTATATCGTTGCCAAATTATATAATCTTCCGGATTATCATTTTCGAACCAGTCCATGTAGTCTTCGCGACCACCTTGAGAATATATTATAACTCAATGTTCGTTATAATTTAAATATATACATAAAATACCAATGGGAAGTCCTGAGGCCAATATCTTTTTAATTGAATCCAATTGCGCTTCATATGCTGGTTCCGTAAAAACCGTAATAAGATTAGATGTATAAATAGTCGTTACGTTAAGACCATACAAGGAGAGAAGCACAAAAAACACACGCAATGGTGTCAGATCAGGTCGGTTATTAGAAGATACGCCCAAAAATACAGACAAAGAGTTCAATAGGACAGTGGATATGCGTTTGTGTGATATATGCTCTGGAACTATATATCCGAAAAAGAACCATGCCATTCCTGATACCAAAAATATTATAAAAAACAAGATCCAAGTTTCAGGCGAAAAAATTGTAATTAGTCCTTTCCATGCCGGTGCCCTTGGTGCCTGATGCACAAACCTAAAGTTTGTTTATTATTATTTATTTTAAATTGAATCGTAAAATAAATATATATATATATGTATATATATTATATACCATACCATGTAAATCTGTCCTGGAAATATGAAATTGTGACGCCAAAATCATCATGAACTTCATGGTCTGGAAAGAAACCACCTACCAGAAAATCACATTCGTCAGCCCTAATCATGCCTAGCAAATGTGTCCAATTGCCATCTTCTGTTAGCTCACCACGTCCATTACCATTACAAGATATGTTGGCCTAGCACAACATAAATTGTTACCACCGATTATAGAAAACTATTTGATTACCTCAAATTTTAAAATACCACTAAGAATATTTATTATTTCCATTTCAAGTCCAGTTTTACAGTCTGCATTTAGATAAGGCTCCGACAATCTTCCGCAGAACTTAAAATTGCACGCTGGCATTGTTTCAGGTACGCGCGAACTTCGGAGAAGATCTCTTGTCTTAATACTGCCTTTTACTTTGGGACCATCACATTGATCTATTAAAATCGGCTTCAATGAATCTGTATAAGTTGAATTCAGTCCATATTAGAAAAACACCTAATGTTTATTAAATACAAAAGTTCTAACTGCAATCCGCTGCGTTTCTATATGGATCAGTAATGTACAAGTTGTATGTTGTGACACCTTTCGCAAAGCATAACACTACGTTGGCCACATTGAATTTCTTGTACAGGGTATTGAAGTACAATTCGGCAAGTTCAAGCTCGTTGGTTATGTTCCGCTTTTCAGGATTTGTATAGAGCACTAGAAAACGGCCACCCGGATTCCAGGCGGATGCCTTTGAGATAAAATTTAGCATGTTACTGTAAAACTAATATAATAAAATATTCAATCAATAACATAAAATGAAATTACTTTTAGTACCTACCTTATCAAATTCATCTACAATCATAACATAATAATCGGTGGGGGTTATCGTATTGGAGTTACCTTTTGTTATACCATCAATACCAAAGGAGTTTGAAATTATTCTAATCTGCATACTAAACCAACAAACATGACATTTATTTTATTTAAAAAATAACATTTTTATATTCTAACTTTTTTAAAATATCCGATGCTATCATTTCATGCATATGTTGTAAAAAGTTTAGTTCAATAGTAACTGCGGGAGAGGTCATGTTACTAGTATGCATAATGACCATGTTTGTTGCTCGTCCCTCCGTTTTTATGTTGAAATAATAATCGACCAAGGTTCCAAGACAAGCTGCACCAGCTCGACCGGCAGCAGGTCCTCGATAATTCACGTCACGAAGCCATATAGTCGAGGATACATACCGCCAAAAAAATATGAATAAAAATGCGATTACTCTAATGGGCAGCAGCATAATGACGACTGAATGCAGGTGTTTTTCTGCAAGGTATGACGTTACCGCGAACATATGATTTTAAAACAAATATTAATTGCGTGTGTATAAATTGAGTATTACACGCTATTAAGTACTAAGTAAACAATTAGAGTTCATAATATATACATATGTGCACAGAAAACTCATGATAAGTTTTATTGATTAAATTTAGGTTTATCATTGTTTGCAAATTGTCCATGTCATACTTATTTATTTATTTTATACATATATAAAACGACAATGAACTCGAATAAAACCACTGCAATTGTAGAATATATATACACATAACAATATTGTTTTTGTAAATTTGTATCTTCTTCTTCTTCTTTGTTTAAACCAAATTAATTATGATTTGATTGATAGTCTCAATTCTCATAATGAATATGTGGCTATAGACGATGATATTGTTTCACAATACACAACCTCGGGTGTTTTAATTTAAATATTACGACAACAAAGACTATTTCTCATTGCATTGCAGTAACAAATTAAAAATTTAAACAATTAATAATTATACAAAATAAAAATAACACTATTTGAAACTAATAAATACATAAATTAAATTAAAAAAATACTGTAAAAAACAAGGATTAAAACAATCTGTCGAGCTCGTACTAGAAAAAGACTATGTATGTTATGTTATTATAGGTAAAAGTGCGACGCAAAATTATAATTATACTTTAGGCGTGGTGACAGTTTATAGTTAAAAAGATATAAAACAGAATACGCAAACGCGAGTTTTTTTATTGTTTCAACACAAAGCACATGTTAATTGAAGAATTAATAACACAAAAAAACACAAAAAATCTAAATAATAATAACATTTATATGTTAAATTGCTGGTTTTTGTATTTTTTTTTTATTTTAAACTTTAAACTTACAGCAAGTATAACAAGTATAATTTCTAAAAACCTCAAAATATTATGGCTATTTACTTTTCTTTACTTCTTTTTATGTGATAGGTATTTAAATACCTATCGAGAGAAGTCCTATAACAGCCCCCTGTACCACCTTTAAATTTGAAAAAGTTGGTCAATCTGTGAGTCCCTTCCCACCAAAATGGATGATTTCCTCTCAAAAAATGTTTGATATTTGGGGAGACCCCGGCGTTCTATAGGCACACATATTTTTTTCTTATTTATTTTCACACTGATATTGTTCCACAAAATGTCTACCTGGTTGAGATCTGATGAATTTCCAAACAAACCCAATACGTTTTTTTTTTCTTTTGCCATAAAAGCTTTAATCTAAAATTAAAATAATATTATATTATAATAATTACGTAAACATAACAAAAAAGGCTTAATAAATAAATAAAAAACAGGAGAGGAGTAAAAACTACAATGACCTGAGAGTCTTTTGGTCTTCTTCTAAAAGAATTACAACCAACATTAACAACATTAAAAATGTTAAAATGTTAGCTTTTTCATTGTATAAACAATTCATTATCTAACTAAAACAATATGAGAATAATTTAAATCGGAAAGTTTTCTTGTTTTGTTAGAGTCACAATATACCAAAAAAATACGCATACGAATTACAAATTGCAGAGTTATCACTTTTTTTATGCCCCACATTAGTAAATTTCACAATTATTGTAATCTCTTTTACGAAAACCTACTTCTCGGTTAAGGAGGAAGAGAGACAAAAAAAACTAACCGAAATGTTTTGCTTTACTTAGTAATTATACTTAGCAATCAATCAATCATTACAATGGATTTTTCACATCCAAATAGACCATATATGTTCAACAAGCTTTACATGGTTTTGATTCTACATCAAGTTGACCTCTTCAAAATTAGATTACTTTTGAGCATATCCGTAGAACATTTTATTTCTTTTTTTTAATGATTTACTTGTGGTTTTTCTTCAGATACGAGTATATGTATATTGTATAACCTGCGTAGCTACTAATAGGAAGACTTATTATGATGCCGAGGTGTGCTTGTTCATCTGATCTTGATAACATATATATTCGGAAACGTGAGACATCAACGTTATCATAACAACAAGTCTTCTTAAGAAAAAAATGTTACTTATAATAAGCATACTGATTTAGAAATCTAGATACTATAATAATCTTTAAATTCTGTTTTTTAAATGTGTTATTGTAAGAAACACAATTTTGTTGCTATCTAAATAAATAACTCATAAACTTTTTGATTATTTCGCTATATTTAACACAAAGGCGAGACTAGACTGAATAGAAAACGAAACTGTGTTGTTATTTATAATTAATTTACTCAGATTGTGTTTTATCACAAAGTTGTGCAGAGAAGCACGTAATAATATAGGAGCATAAATCAATTTAGGTAAATGAACGGATGTACTCAAATAACAATTCAAAACTAATCAAATTAAATACAATTGGTTGGTTTTATGGATGTTTTCAATAAGTTTGATTCGTATTAAATTTTTTGCAGTTGATGTCACATCTTTCTACTTACCAGTGACACTTGCGCATTTGCATGTATGTTTTTTTAGATTTTACAAAATAAGATGAGTGAGCAATCCAAAAATTTCAAACTTCTAATATCTTTCTAAGTTGCATTTCTCATTGGATCCTGTAATCCCTTGTGGGATATAGGGCCAGTGTGCGATGCACACCAGATTCATTGACGATTACGGGTTCGCACGACTTCTCAGGTCATGCTAAAGTGCTGTTTGTGCTGTGCTACTTCTATTGGAGCAATTGTGCTATCTATCTACTATCAACACATCCCCAATGGTTAGGAGTCTTCATTTGCCCTGGCAAATTTGCAGGCCAAAAGCCTCTATTTTGAGATATCTCTATGCACCGAGATCTATCTTGCTATTTATATTTGGAATCGTAAATCATCAACGCCATCATACACTTATTGTTCTATACAATGTGCGTGTGTATATGTTAATTGATGACATTAATGTTCCGTTATTCCAATTCAATAACCTTTTTCAGAAATAAGCAATTAATAGCAAGAGAAACCTACTGATTTAAAGTGCTACTTTCGAAAAACACTTCGGTCTACCGGATCGAAACGTGACCTTCCATAAGCCAGCCAACATGTTAACCCACTCGGCTATGGCTATGGTTGTTTTTTCGATTTTAAATTTCAAAAATTTTATCAGTATCACGTTGAAAAGTCCTTTTTTAAAATAACATACTATACGGGTTTGTTTCAAACAAATCCACCGTCATCCGATACCAACTTTTATTATTGGTTTTTATACTCTGTAATTTGTATATGGTAGTATCTTTGTTATTGTACATTATCTTATCATCTTTACAATGAAAAAAAATGAATAATCATATCTATTTTTATAGTTTTTTTGAATTGGTAATGTATATCAAAAGTCATTGGGGTTTTATCTTATTATATACTTATCAGCGACAGCCAGAAAAATTCCAGATTTGTTCAGACCGCGAGTTAAAACATCATTCGAATTCTCTAACACAAAAAAATACTAGCGTGTAAAATCAATCGTCGTGTCGTAGATCGACCATATAATAATATGTTAGTTTCCAATTTTTGTATATTTAGAATAAAAAAATTACATTAATTTGATATTATTATACACAAACGACAAAGAAAATTTATCACTGAAGTTTTTTTTACAATTTCATTTGTGGATTTTCTATTTCTATTTATTTTAGCAGAATTCCAGTTGTCCGACGAACAACAAGTTCGCTTGGTGGCGTATAGCGTTATTGATTCTTATTGAATATTAAAAAATCTGATTTCGTGACGTCGGAAAAAACAAATTAAAAAGACAAATTTTTTTTTAATAATATAAAACTGATACAATCGCTGAATAATTACAGTTATGAGTGATTAAGTGAATAAATTACATTCAACATTTTCTGTATTTTTTTATATTATATTATATTATATTATTAAGAGTAAAAAAACTGAAAATAAGACAAACCTGTCAAAAATCGACCGAAAACAATGTTAAGATCGAATGTGTAAATAAGAATTTATTCCCACATTGGCTTTTCCTTTTTTTCATTTGTTTCCTCATTTGTGTCATTCAATTATTAGGTCTACAACTAAAGGTTGGCACATAGATGGCGCTCTGCATCCACATCTCAACGCATCCAAGCAAAACCAACTTCATTCGAAAGCGTCATTATTCGGCTATAATTCGTGCCA
>JANSTU010038086.1:0-11226 GCA_027564075.1 Bolitophila hybrida | reverse complement strand
CCACTGACCAATTTTCACATACTGTGTACGATCGCTCAAATATGATTTAATCCAACCCAGAAGAGACGAATGTACACAAATTTCACGCAATTATCGAATAAGCTAACTGTGATGTAGTCTATCGAAAGCTATGCTAAAATCAGTGTACACGACATCATATCAATAGCATAGTTGGTAAACTCTACCAAATTTGCCGACCATGCTGATTCACCGATATTGTTATTTAAGTCGACAAGTCATCACATCGCATACTAAAGGCTCAAAGAGCTAAGCTAAATAAACGTGTAAAAATATTTTTATTAATATTATTTTTTACGATGAAACTTTACTTAATTTTTTCAAAACAAAAAAAAACAGATTTTGAGTTTTTTATAAACTTTATTTAATTATTTATGGTCGAGACTCTTTAATATATAAAGATAACTATAGGTCTGACTATATGCTATATACTATTATATACTATTCTACAATATAAAACTTGTACAAAAAGCTGTCTAGACAATTTATATATCTTACACTTACACTCACTTTTTTATAAGAGAACAATCAAGAAATATCGGTATTTATGTGAGAAGACTATAAAATGAGATTCGCAAAATCAATTAAGTGCGACATTGTTCGTTTGCTCCTCCACATTTTGATTGTCTGAATTCAGTCATGGGCGCAAATTGCGATTGTAAAGAACGTTTCTTCAAATCCGTGAAGTAAATATTGAACAAAATATAAAAGTACATTGAATTTCTGCATAATAATAAAATTCAAAATATAGATAACTAGCTTCAAATAAATTGCAATATATGGAAAGGGAGTTTAAGCTTGTGTTTTAGTATGGACGTGTTTATCGTTATTGATGAATGATTGTCAATTATTGTGAACGTAATAATGAAACTTTTCATCATATTTTAATATTTATTAATATCAATATTTATTTTTATTCGTCTATAAATTTTAAAATCTAAATTAAAGTGTAATATAATCATAACACGGAAAGGATTAATTTTCTAAATATCAATAAATCGTTTTCTTAAAATCAAAAGAACTTTACTTAAACTAAGCAATAGAAAATATTTTCTTAAATTAAGAAAATAATCTTGATTTTAGTAAATGTATTAAATAATATTTACTGAATATAAGTAAAAAAAATAATTAAACACATATTTGCATGAACTACACCACCAATAATGATTTTCAAAAAATGCTGCAACAACATTTACTAAAAACAAGTAATCTTGGTGGTAATTAATAAGGAACGCAATGAATTAAAGGTTTTTTTATTTATTTTGTCTTAGTATGATAGAAAATTTGTATCGTGATAATAATTCTCAATAATTGTAAATAAATAACTGTAATAATAAAATAACTAACTTTATTTTAAAGTTAGTAATTTTATTTTATCAAACGATTAAGTTTTTATCAAATTAAATTCCAAGTTTTCATAGATGTAATTAATTGATGTAATTGTGTCGCAATTATTATCGAAATTGCGATAATTTAATTAAATTAAATTATTATATACACTCGCACCCTGAATAGAACAATAAGTGTATGGTGGCGTTGATGATTTACGATTCCAAATAAAAAATAGCACGATATATCTCGGTTCATAGAGATATCTCAAAAATATGCGCATTTGCCCTGCAAAGTGGTTAGAGTCGCGTCAGGGCAAATTAGGACTCCTAACCATCGGAGATGTGTTGTGAGTGTTAGAGCACAGTAGCTCTAATAGAAGTAGCAAAGCACAAACAGCACATTAGCATGACCTGACCACTCGTAATGGTCAATGAATCCGGTGTGCGGCATCGTACACTGGCCCACTGAGATGATGATCTACAATCATAATCAATCAAAATATAAATAAATTAAAAATATTACACAAATTAAATTTTAATAAAAAATACTTAAACAAAACATTAAATTTATTATATTTTAATAAAATTTCTATTCAATGACATTCCGTTTATTTCCATCGCTCGCTCATAAAGCTACACGCAATAATTAGTATGCTATTAGCTCCAGACACTATTCAGCGTATTAGGTCAATCTCATTATTGCACCTCACCGATTAACGGTTCTGCATTAACATATTATATTCTTGTATTCTTGTTGCTTGTTGTTAATTCGTGCAAAAAGCAGTGATATTACCTTAGAATTGTACCATTTGCGTCCGTATTTATAAATAATTATTGTATGTCATAATATAAGTTCTAATAGTGCTATACAATCCCATCAACAGGAAATATTTTAAATGTTTTATAGAATATATTATATTAACAAATGTGTTTTTCTTTTGCAGAATTTCTTAGCGGCCAATGCGCAGTGCTGGTGGAACGCCCCATTAACTGCAGCAACGCGAGCACTTAAGTATGCGGGTCACGTTGCTCCGGGGATGTTGCTGGTCACGGCAGAACCGTGTGCCCTGGAGGTACTGCGCGGTGCCTATGCGCGGAGTGTCTTAAAGCCGCCCGCGACTTATGTCATCAGTTCACTGGGTAAGTCGCCGCATAAATTTCCAATTTCTCGATTCGAAACATGTACTTTACCTTTATGCTGACTGTCGCACGTTGAGCGTGATCACACACAGAGAGTGAGAGATAGGTATATATATATACACCGGAAGAATGTCATTACAATGCATCAATCGCAATGCAGCAGGCACGAGCTTCTCTATATTTTCAATTCGATAGAGATATTCGAGATATTTTTTTTTTAATTCTGCATTCGAAAAGTCATCATAATTCATAAATGCTCTCGCCGACATAAAATAGAAAACTTCTCACGACATTGTGAACGCTTGCTCACGCTAAAATTTGCAAACAAAACAATGAAAACAAAATTCGATCCAATTCCCATCATTGGCGTGCGCATAGTCGCATAGCTCACCACCGCACACAATCATACTATGATATATCTTAGGCGCGCTTATTTATACGAACATATTAAGTATTTTCATTGTCCCATTTCTCTCCACTGACTATGTATCATTGTACAGAGACAAATAAATCTTATTGCTTTCCAACAAATTCGTCCGGTTTGAGCAAGCTCAATGAGATTGAGATTATTAAGCACTGTTTTCATTCTACATTGAAGTTGTTTTTTAATAGCATTCAAAATATTATAATAGTAATAATAATATTATTATTGTTAGCTGTCGAACATTTCAATTCTACGAGATGGTTATCAATGATGACAGCGCGCGTGTGTAATGGGAAAGTATTAAAATAGTGCGTATATATAGTAAAGGCGCCTGCAGCCAAAAATCTAGATAGATAACTATATCATGCCCTTATGGTTTTCACACAAACTCGTGCTAGAATCAACATTGAAAACCGTTCAATTGTGGCAGAAAAGTATATGCAAACTAAATTCAAATACAATATCCGTACGCTCATGCTCGACGACAGATGTAAATAATGACCATGCTCCTTATAATGTATTTATATATAAAACGCCAAGACGCAAAGTAACTAAATCAACAGCGAATTTATTGTACAAACAGCCATAAATCAGTTTATGTGTGTTTCAAGTATTTGTTCAATAATATATAAATTGTATAATATAAGATGTAAATATACTGTATCTAAATAGCTATACACGTTTTGCATTGTATACCCGAAGCCATATTGAAAATTAATTTATTTATTTGTTTGTAATCACAATGCGATAGTGCGTAATGCAAAAAGTCTATAAACAAGTCATTCATTAGTAAGCGATCAATAAATCTCGGCTATATATAGAGAAGGAAGAATTGTCCGCAGCCGCCCAAGATGCTTGATTGTGTTTATATTATATACGGTAAATCGCAAGCTGGACTTTGGTGTATTGTGTGTGTGATCGCAGGCCAATGTAATTGAAGATTTGCTTGTAGAAAGTAATTTGAAATTCAATGGTGACAGAGTGAATTGTTATTATTGTTTACCATTGAAATCTGGATTTAAGATCTGGAATAAGGAATTCTCGTGTGCTTTTAGCAAATCTGACAATCTATAAATATGAGTTCTGCAAATGTCAACATTACGTTCTCGAGTTTAGAAATATTCCTTACTGTGTTTCCTGGTCATTCTAGAATCATTCGAACTATAGTTTCCAGTTTTCAGACCACTTTCTTAATTGAAGAATCTGGGATTCTACTAGATTCTAGTTCTAAAATAATATGTGCTCGTATTTTAGATTTTAAAAAGATTTTATAATAATATCAATACAAAACCGGATTTTTGAAATATCTGAATTCCGATTAATCTATCATCAAAATTTAAGGATTTTAATCGGTAGATAATTAATTAAATACTTTTCATATAAAAAAAGTGCTGACGCAAACAACCGTATTAATTGAGGTCTGTGAAAATTACAGTTTAAAGTTTAATTTAATAGATGGAAAAACACGTGTTTACATAAATCTCTTCTGTTTACATGAATCATCTTACACTTCTGTTTTGACAAGGTTATGCTGAGATCTTGTGCTTCAGGTGAAGCAACTCTGAACGCCGTACCTACCTTAAAAGATGTCGCCTCCAGAACTGATGGCAAAATCTGCAAAACTTCGCATATTCCATGCATTTTCATTGTATTTTAGGCTGTATAGAGGCCATTTCGCGTGGGATTTTTGTTTTGAGCTCTGTTTTGGGATTGTCTACGTAGACCATGGATATCAAAAACTCCACTGGAAGAATTGAGAATTACGGGGAAAAAATATGTGTGCCATCCTGATGAAACCACATGTTATCCATACGTTATGTTATCATGTAACGATATCAGTTTTCCAGCAAAATCTTCGAAGAAATACATTTGGATTAGTTTTTCCGTACTCATTTTGTCCAAGCTCTTTAAAAACTGGTATATGATTTTAAAGATACAGACTCCTATCTTCTTCTTCTAGTAGGAACTTATTCTTTTGAAGCTGCGACCAACAGAGGTATTTCTTTTGAAATTTTAATAGTTTTAGAATCTGGATCTAGTGTCTATATATCTATTAGAAACTGATGTCCGGAATTATCTGGGAACATTTTATGATTTTTTGAGTATGCTTCCAGTGTCTAACTGTTACTATAATAAGGGATTTTCTTTGATTTTTGATTTTTGATTTTAGAGTCTTCTTCCTGTGACTATTTCTTTAGATTTTTTACTAAATACAGGGACTTTATATGAAATTTAGGGTCTGCTTCTCTCTGTTATTTTCCTAGCATCAGAGGAAATACACACAATTACAAATGGCCAACATATTATTTAAAAGGCTGTTTATATAGTTGTCCTACACTCTGGCGAACTGGACAATGAAAATGGATTTAATTAAATAACAACGTAAGCCAGTTTTTATTGTTGAATTTTTAAATAACAAATATTTCGATTGAACCGAAAATAATATGAGTACCTACAAATGATCATTTATTATAATTAAAACGTGGTTCGATAATTGATATATACATTTTATTTATCCCCCATATTTTGATTGTACAGATACGTCCAACGAACCAGAACAATCACACACATTGCAACCCTTGGGCTACATGAATGGAATTCATAATCAAGTTCATAATGAAGTTGAGTTGGAAGGGGGCTGTATACTGTGTGGAAAAGGTTTTTTTTACTTCTGTTTATTTCAGTATTTGGTGCATTCAGGTATATATGAAAAGTTGTACGTATGATTTATATAATATATAAATATATAACAAAGTATTATTATATATAAATATATTTTTAATCAATTTAATTTTACAAATTATTATGAACAAACAAAATCATTTTTACATAGTTAAAAAATGCTAAAAAAAGTTATAGCTACAATTTTTCTCAAAAAAGCCCAGTTTTACAATTCTATAAAAAAATCAAAGTTTTGTAAAAAAAAAACGTTTTTAATTTGTTTTAGTTTTCTCAATTGTTCTATTTAAATTATTATATTATATCTATTTAAAAATGTAATTTTTTACAGTTTTGCCAAAAAAATGTAAATAAAAAAATTAGGTTCATTTTAATAATTAAATGTTGGTTAATAAATGATCATACATACAATTTAGTCAAATTAAAGAAATTCTATTGGTAAAAAACAGCATTTTTACTGTTTCGATAAAAAACAATTTCGAAGACCATTATACAGTTTCGACAAACCAAAATAATTTTGGTAGTCAATATATAAAATTGATTAAAGTTAAGTCAAAAACAAATCATTTTTTATTTGGTCAAAAAATACATTTTCACGGATTTATGAAAATTGTATAAATAGGCCTTTTTACTAAAATTATAAGTTTTAGATTTAACAAAACTTTGACTTTGCTTTTTTTTTACAAATTTGTAAAGAAAAAACTAATTTTGATCAAAAATTGTAAGTAGTTTTTTATAGTTTTATCAAAAAAATAATAATATAATACTTTTACAGATTTGTCAAAAAAATCTTATTTTCTGTCAAATTTAATAATTTTAATTTTGGTATGTAAAAGATCATATTTAAAATTTTATCAAAACAATAAATTCATCCAAAAAAGTCAAATAATTTTGTTTAACAAAACTGTGCAAATAAAATATAGAATGTTTGGTCAAAAAAAAACATTTTTACGGTTTAAAAACAAAACTAAAATGCACGGTTATGTAAAAAAAAAGTTTGTTTGTTTTATCAAAACATTTTAACAGCTATCAATGAGAAAAAAATCGTGATTTGTGTTTACTAAACAAGTACATTGTGTTTACTAAACAAGTACAACACTTTGGTGCCGTCTTCACTCTTCATACCAAATAGACAGCGTCTATTTTGTATGATGACGATACCATCGCACCGACCGTGTGTTAGCATCTTTAATTGATTCTAAGCTTAAATGACATTTTCAAATACAAAATCATATTATTTATATAAATTCATTTGAAAATATAGTTTAAATTGCCAAAAAGAATAATATGAAAACCTACAATGAAAAATTCTAAATAATCTTAAAAATATGTACCAAACTTCCACAGATTTCCTGTCCTAGATGTTAAGGCTCTATCGATCGCCTCCCACGTACTACGTATCCACCCCTGAGCGCCCATACAAAGTTTTTGATTTTGATTTTGATAACAATTCACCCTCGCACAGTTTCTTTGTGTATACGTATGTGTGTATTTATGTATTAGTATGTATGTGGTACTGACAATAATAGTGATTTTGAAATCCCGGAAGGAAGTCGATTTATTGGATAATTTTTGTAGAGAATTCCGGAGAAGCAGATGCTGAGATTCGATATTGCCCACCTAAAGTATAACTGCAAAATAAATGGATTTTCTGTTTTCCTGTAGGCATACGCCGTCTGAATACGAAATTAGGTTATTATTTTCCTAGAGATTTAACATACAGAATCGGTGACAAAAACGCATTGATTTCGTGAAATCAGGATTGATGGAAGCGAAATAGAATGAACAAGGAATAATAAATCAATAAATTACATAGCTATATAATGATATTATTAAACTAATAACAAATTGGACTACCGCAAACCACATTTATGAAATCTTATAATTCTGAAAACCGCAATATATTTGTATTATCGTATTATTCAATTAGATTGTTTACTGTGATTAAAGACGTATGCAAACCACCACAGCACGCACTTACACACACACACACACAATCGCATATTCGTCTTCGAGAAAAACCAAGCAAATTCGCATTCGGAACAGCAAGAATATTGATCACATGCTGAGTGCAAGCGTGCATTCGTCTTTAAGACGTTACACACAAATTGCGCACGCCAATCTGACGAATTACCGAATCGCGGTGAGCGTATACCTATATGTATATATACGTAGTTAATAGTTATATTGTAAATAATTTGTATATGCTCGATCGATGCGCTCAATGCGTTTAAACGAGCGTAAACATCGTCGAGGTTTACGATTTTATTATAAGTATTTGCGAATGCGTTGTTTCTTGCGTGGTGTGCCGTAATAAAGATTGAAGATGTGAAGACACGGAAATAAAAAACACGCACACATGCACACACTCGATTTTCAAATATATAATGCCAGACATATTTATACGTTAACAGGAAACCAATCGCGCAATTTCAATGCGCACACGCGCACCTGTAGTGCAACATCGCATATTGTATTAATGGTTTCAAATGTGAGAGATCATAATTTTCCAAAGAATATTTGAATATGTTTTTGAAATTCGCATGACCTCGATGAGCTTCGGACAGATTTATTTGCGGAAAGTGGGACAGAGATCAATTGCGGAAAACTGCGTGCAGCTATTTGCTTATCGGATGAATGCTTTATAAATGTTATGTCCGCGAATATGTTGTTAGAATTTAATAATTACTATAAAAAACATATTGTATAATTTACATATTGTAGTATTTATCAAATATATTTAAATAAACTAATTGGATTTTCACTGTTAAATTTCATGGTTTTGGACTTTTTTAGTTAGAATTTTTGCTAGTAAAAGTTTATGATTTTAGTATTTAATAATTGCATTAAAAAAATAAATAAAATGGAAATATTAAGAAAAAAATGTGATTACAAGATTAACTGCGCTTTATAAAATCCTTTTAATCTTTTGTATTTTGTATGATTTTTGTTATATATGGCTGAGTCAACAATCTTGACTTTAATCATCAGTCATTGAATTGAGAATGAAACAACACATTATATGGCCTATATTCAACCTCTACCTCTTGTAAGACGTTTCGCATCTCTAACTGCATTTTATGAATGCACTCCAAAATCACAGCCTACAGCCTGTAATTCGACGCAAACGCGTGTGCACGTTCTTTTTTTTTTTTTTTTATAAGAAAGCACCGCGCGCGATCGGACTGCGATAGCGAACATCTCTCATAAGCCACAGCATTTTGCGCGTGTTTCACTCCCGGCTATGGTTGTGCGTATAAATATCCAAAACGAACATATACATTTCCACCGAGATCGTAAATCGCTTGTTATTGATCGTTAAACCGTGAGATTGCACATCAGGAGTGCACTCACAGAGACGCGCTCTCAGGTAAAACAACAACTCTGTACCAGCAAATGGCTTTACGTGATCAGCATTGAACTGATATGCGCGGCGGCATCGTGCGATTCTGACAAAATATCTATAATATTCGAACATATTTTCGAGAAAGTATACAGATGCCGAAATCCGAAAAAGAAATACATACGGAAATAATGCGATCATCATGTCAAATATGGTTATTACGCGCATTTCAAATTTTATTTAATATCATAGGAAACATATCAGCGAGATTAGACAGCCGAAATACATGTGATTTGCTCTGCGTATTTATATACAAGATTTTATGCTCTATGGTTTATGGCAATTTGGCCGATATGCGTCGAGAGCACATATACATGTTTATAGCGTGCGTGTGCTGCCAACCGCTGTCACCAATTTCGAATTAATTCTAGTCCACAGCACCACGAATACAACGATAAATTGTATATCGTAGACCAATAATTCATCGTTCATGGACATTTAATTACAATTTAGCATAATTTTATTTATATACATCCACTTCAGTGCGGATTTACATAAATTATCGTTTTAAAGTGAGATAAATATATAAACACTCCCACACACATCAAATTATCTCGAGCACCTAATTAAATAGGCATGAACATTCAAATAATTATTTTAAAATAAACGAAATATAGAGGCATCAATTCAAAGTGTAATTAAACATTAAATCTAAATAATATACCATATTTAAATTAACCAATGTTTAAAGAGCAATTCAATTATTTTAATTAGAAAACCATAGGCACAGTGGCATTTCGCACCTATAATACGTATAATGTATATTTACCAATCGTGTGAAATGTCCATAAAATCACGGAATTTCCGTAAGTGACAGAAACGTCAATGCGCTTCACTTTCAAGCCTCTCAACAACAACATCGATAAGGATCTAAGCTACGCAAAGAATATACACATACGCATAATGAGAGAAACCATCGGCACAGTATAGACTATATGCTGGAATCACCGCAAACGCACACGACGATCGTTGTTTGCTGATAGCACCGCTTGTGTATCTTCTAAATAAGTGCGCGCACACCTGAAATGCAATCTGCATTTGCAGACAGAATTGACTTAATTATACCGAGCGTATGAATATATCGTATAATAATGTGCATTACAAAATGCATATAAAATCGTATTATTCACTATTGTAATAAGCGTATAATAACTTTTGAAATACAATTATTATATGCATATATATATATATATCACAAAACAGGCTTTACAAAGAGTACCTCAGGAAAACTCAGAGCGACCTGACTAGAGATACATCTAAATTCTGGTCTTATGTGGACACTAAGAAAAAGACTAAAGGTTTTCCTTCAATGATGAGGTTTGACGATGTGAAATCTTCTAATATCGAGGACATATGCGAAATGTTTGGGAATTTTTTTGAAAGTGTTTACATTTCTGATGATGAAACGGATTCTCAGATGGGCCATATCTCGAATCAATATTTTGGAGTCTCTGAAGGTGTTGATTTGAGCTCTATGTCATTTACTCGCAGTGATGTCCTAAAATCACTTTTGAGCATTAATGTGAATAAGGGCAAGGGTCCCGACGAGATTCCACCAATGTTTTTGAGGAAATGTGCTGAGGCTCTTGCTGAGCCTCTTCAGTTAATCTTCAACCTGTCACTTTCATCCGGCGTCTTTCCAGATCGTTGGAAGACGTCTTACATCACTCCCATCTTCAAAAGTGGTTCCAGAAGTGATGTCTCAAACTACAGAGGGGTAGCTATTTTGCCTACTATAGCTAAACTCTTTGAGTCCTTAGTCTGTGATGTGATGACTTGTCGACTTAAAAGAACAATCTCGATAAATCAGCACGGCTTTATGGCCGGTCGATCTACTTCGACCAATTTGGTAGAGTTCACCAACTATGCTATTGATATGATAGAGTCTGGTTCGCAAATAGACGTCGTGTACACGGATATTCGCAAAGCTTTTGATAGACTACGTCACAGTTATCTTATTCGAAAGTTGCGCGAGATTGGTATACACTCGTCTCTTCTGGGTTGGATAAAATCATATCTGAGTGATCGTACACAGTACGTGAAAATTGGTCAGTGGAGATCTCGTTTGTTCACAGTGAGATCAGGAGTGCCCCAAGGAAGCCACTTGGGGCCCCTTCTTTTTAATCTGTTTATAAACGATGTAGCCACTGTTTTTAAGAACTCAAAATGCCTTATGTATGCTGACGACTTGAAAATATTCACTAAAGTCGAAACGGTATCTGATTGCGAAG
>JANSTU010038075.1:0-11227 GCA_027564075.1 Bolitophila hybrida | reverse complement strand
GAAACTGTCACATTTGCATATTATGCACCATTTGCGAGATATGTTCTGCATTTAGTTTGAATCAATGTGATGTGAAATGTCTCTGGGCGGCTTGAGGTAGGTTTCCTTTTAAATGTGCAAATTCTAAAATATATATACAGATACATATATACAGAGAGACATACATTTATGTATGTATACTTCCAGGAACGTGTTGTGGCGAAGAGGGTTTGATGTGATGTGTGTATGTGTGTGGAAGATGTGCTGAATTGACGGATTCGGATGATGTATGCTATCTTGGTGTAACTATATTTGAAAGCGTGTTTTTCGAAAATGCAACTATTTGCAGTGAGGATTAGTTGTAACTGGAATATGCAACACATTTCCATATTAAATTGAAAACGTGATGGAAGTTTCCGCGATATTTTGTATATATGTGTATAGTTACAATATTATTGTGTGAGCTTAAAACATAACGTTACAGTAAACTATACCAAACAAGACAAATAAATTTCTTCATATATTGCTTATTTTTTAAATATAAAAATGATTATTTATATAATTCCTATAATATATATGTTATCAACAACTTTAGATGATATGATGTTTTGATTATTAATGAGAAAGTTTTTATTTTTTTGACGTTGTTTTCCTTAATTTTTATTTTTGGCGATTATAAAGCGATTTAGTAATTTTATGATGCGTTTTAAATAACAGAATTTGAATTTCAATAATAATTTTATTCATCAATATATAGTATTATTAACAAGCTTACGACTTCTGAGAATATAATTTCGCAAACCAGAAATGAAAGTTGATTCAGGTATAAATAATTCCTCTAAATTAAAATTAAAATCTACATTTTATCTCTAAATAAAATCACTGGCACCTCCAAATGTTCTATAAATAAATAATAAACAAAATTTCCTTTCAATTTCATAAAAAATGTCTATTTAATATGGTCGATATGAAATCATATGGATTAAAAATATAAAAGTATGAAACCCTCATATTTTGCACAAACTAAATATAAATTTAAATGTATTACTTGTCAATCAATAGTTATTGCAAGGTGACTTAAATCAGTTACTCCTAGTGGAGCTTATGTGCTTTACCACTAACAAAATATTTCCAATGATTCCGAGTCTTAATTTGCCCAGACGTGACTTGCAGGGCAAATGCGCGTATTTTTGAAAAAACTTTATGTACCGAAATCTATCTTGATATTTATATTTCGAATCGTAAATCATTAACGCCATTATAAACTTATTGTTCTATTCATGCGTGTGTATAACTAAATTAATTCCATCAATGTCCCGTTTTTCTAAATCAATAACCTATTTGAGAAAATCATCTCTCATTGGATCCTGTAATACCTTGTGGAAATGGGCCGCACACCGGATTCATTGGCCATTACGGGTTCTAAAAAAAAAACTAAAATGGGTGAAAAAACATGGACATTTAACATATAATTTCTATAAAGTCAATAAATTCGGAGAAAATCGGAACTATTTTTTATTTGTTTTAATAAATGAAGAAAGAAGAAAAAGTTATGTAATTTGATGGATGGTAACATGGTAACTTATTAAAAATCATCATATGAATTGAAATTCGGACAGAAGTAATAACCAATTAGTTTTGGGATGCAACTCACGGTATTTATTGAAAGTTTATCTTGCTGGTTTTCTGGTTGCAAATTAAGCAATTATCGGCCGTAATCATTGAACCTCGCTCATCCGAAATGATTTTGCCAACTCTCTTCTTGCCCTTCATTCTCATCCGGGTTGGTGCTTTTCATGTTCCAGACGGAACTGCCATCGAATGGTAGTTCCTCAAGAACAGCGTCCAACTTGATGTTTGACGAGCTTGCACGCAATTTATTAGATGCGTTACTTCAGATTTCCCCGTACACGTTTACACACATATTTTTGAATTATACACATTCACGTCGACAAATTTACACAATCCCATACAAACACTCCCAATCACACAATCACACACAATACACCTAAAGAAATGTACAGCCCTGAATGTAATAAAGAATGTCCCGAGTACACAAGACCGTGTCTGCGTACATTGAACAATATTAGTTTTAGTTTAGCTTTAAGCACTTTATATTTATATTGTTAGAATTAATAAAAAAGCATTTAAAAAAAAATGCGTTACTTCAGTTTGATCAAACCATCATAAAACTTACAGCACCGAATCACATAACGATACAAACGCTTCCTCTTGTTGGAGATAAAATCTATAAACTAAGACATTAAAACAAAAAATTAGTAAGCTGAACTTTAAACAATTCCATCAATATTTATCTATCTCTTTACAACTTTGATCATAACGTTGATTTTATATAAAGTATTCATAATAATAATGAATATACATTTTTGGCACAGAACCATATAGATGGTCTCCTCTGAGAAGCGGATCTCATGTCAGTACCAAATGGCACCGGCGACTCTACAATTTGCCGCAAAATTTATGAAGTACTTTCGGATTAAATGTGTGGGACAGTTGACATTGGTGCACTACTCGGGTTTAAAACTGCCGCACCGAGTTGAATGACACATTTGTTTATAGTGATTTTTATATCACGGCACAGACGTATCTGTATAACAACTTTACAATCGCATTATAATACCAAAGGATTAAGGTTTTGCGCTTTGTGTAATTCATTTTGTTTTAATTGAATCGTGGGAAATCTTACAAACGTATAATCCACGCGATAAACGGATGAAATGAATGCAAACAAATAGGAATCCAGCTACAGCGATCGATCCCATATACAGATAACCTACATAAAATTGTGTGTATCTGTTTAATAATGGAGACTAAATAAATAAACGTGTATATACAAACTTTTCAAAGGCTGCATTTGAAGGAATAAGCGAGGGCGCACTCTTTTCACGATTGCAAGCACAGATTACAGAATTCAGTTAAATCGGCAATGGAATTAGCACCGCGAAATAACATTTTCTATACTTAATACTTATGTATATAAAAGGTACAATTGTCTATTTACAGAAGTAGATTATTTTAAGCAGCCATTTTTTATAAATATTATGTACAATTTGTATGTATTTGTTTTTTATTACTTACATATTTATCAGACAAAAAAAATAGTAATCTGTTTGCATACATTACGTAATTCTACAAATACACACAAGCAGAAATGAGCATAGATACGTATGCATTTTCTTGCAATGACTGTTTCTGACAGGCACAAATATGTGCCTGGAAAAATAACAGCAAGTATGATTTGAATTTTCTTCTAGGACATTCCGCACTTTATTATGTAAACGGCAACTCGCTAGAGACACGCGGATCCGCCTCACCGCATTATTTTCTGGAAATACGTTTTCCGTTTTGATTGTGTTTTATAAACATACACATTCAAAACAAATATATACTACCCACACACAGACACAGTGATATAACATGAAAAGTGTCACACAAAAACAATGACAATTTATCTTGGGCAATAAATTATCTTTATACAAATGTATATATGTGCTCAAATACGTAGACAATTCAACATGTATTCTTAAAAGTGTTTGTAAGATTATATAAAGCACTCGACATAAATATTATTAAAGAGAGCACTAGCAAACGCCCTCCTAAGTAATGTAGTTTTCTATGCGCAAAATACACACATTATTAGTATTCAAGTATTTGATTCTTCTTTCATCCTAATTTGAATAGTAGCACTAAACTTTTTTTTATAATGGATTTTTATTTGAATTCAGTAATTTTAATTGACCTAGTTCTCATACGATTTCGTTTTTATGTTCATTTTATCGCATAGTGATTGTCATTGATAAACTGAGTTGTTTGGAAATTATATCTATTATTTAGGCGACACCGAGAATAGGACCAAAAAAACTCGAGATAAGTCCTTCTTTAAATAAGTCCATTAAATTAAAGCATTATGAACATTCTATAATAATAAATGCTCAGTGTTTGAATATGTAGTTAGATCGGTAGCATTATTGAAATTGTCAATTTCATTGTTAATAAAGAAAATATACTAGTTCGGATCCAGAAATGCTTATTTAAATTTGGTTAATTTAAAAATAATTGTTGATGTAATCAAATACAAAAGTTTAAATACAATATTGTGAATAAATAACAAAGGGCTAAACCAGTATCAACTTTTGAAAAGGTGTCAATTTTCAAGGATATTTAAAAATAATAAGTGGTATAGGGTTTTTTTGCACATACAATTTACATCTATTAAAGCAGTTGTACACATTTTTTTTGGTTCTTAAAAAGTAGAAAAAAAACTGCTGTTGTATTTGACGTCAGTATGCCTGGAATCAAAAAAGGCGTTAAACTTGATGACATTCTAGTATGACAACTAGGATATTTGCAAAATATTTAAAATTTACAAAATAGCAGCGTTTTGCAATTTTCATTCAAAAAATCCAAGTTTTTAAAATCATATTATGATGAATGTATTCTTTAAAATTCAGATCGATTTAACAATTTGTACGTAAGCTAGAGCATTTTCAAAAATCCATTTTTTAGAAAATCGCGTTCAAAGTTTTAAATACTAGTTTGTATGGTAGAATGAAATGATCTGAGCCGGGCCCAAAATAAAATTTGTCATACTTACCAATTACTTGTCAAGAAATTGCACCGAGTCACACATCAATTATTATTCAATTTTTGGCTCGAAATCAAGTATGTGTCTTAAATCATCCTCCGTATCACCTGAATTAGCTCCGTATACAACATTGAGGTTGGTGTTATTGAAAACATTCATAATACAAATTGTCCAGCATTACTTTGTATTATCATATTGCCTCTATATCTCAACTTTCGTAGTGTTCAAATGGTTTTCTATTCCGTCTTCAATATAATAAAAATTTGGCGTGTCTCATATCACAAATAAGTTTCTGTATAACAAGTGATAAGTTAAAGGTTAGAGTTGCAAATGAAATTTGACAATATACGGAAAATTGTCGCCATATGCAAAACTTGCCTGTTGGCATTTATTTTTCAATAATACATTGGACGTGGGCTTTCTAATACTATCCATAAAGAGTTTCCTTTTAAAAAATATTTTATTCGAATTTGGGATGTAACTTCGTTTTGGGCGATATAACATAATGAAGTTATTTTTTTCAAAGTTCATTTAATATGTGAACGCTTCTTTTTGGGATAAGTAACCTCTGCTACTAATTTTTTTATCCAGAATTTAGTATGAAATTTTTGTTGTTTTTGTCAATTTACTTTAAAACGTCTAGTTTCACAAATTAAACATATTTTACAATCTTGTAGATTGAAAAAAAAACTGTATTAAAATATTATTATTTTATACACACGGTATTTTTCAATATTCTACTTTATTGTTGAAGATAAAATTTTCAATTTCAAAATAGTATTAAAAATGGTGAAAGAGAACTATAAGGAAAGAAAGGAGGGATACCATGAATAACTAACAAGAGTTTATCATCCATTAAGGCTCTGGCTTCATTCTTATTATTTTTTGTCTATAATCCTCTAGAGTTGTCAGCCGACGATAAATTATCGGCGGCGGCTGACCCTTCAAATTTGAAGACGTTTTTCAACGTAAATAACGGTAATACTTTAAGAGAGCGGAAGGGTAACGCATTTCGACCGGAAAAAATGAGGGTAATAAACCCTTTAAGAGAGAGAGGGCGTCAAAAAACAGTAAAAGTCAATTTTAAGGTTAAAAGGGTGATTGATGGTATCAACGGTATTTAAAATACGCAAAAAACGATGAATAAAATCCGACTAACCTTAAGGAAGATAGGGGCAAAAAGGTATTTTTGTATTTATGACTATTGATACCATTCACCATTTTAACACTTGCTGGTAAATCAGTCCCCTAGAAAAAGCCATTTATAGATGGTACAGAGGTTATGGTATATCAATAAATACGCAATTTAAATACATATAACAAAAAACAAAGATAGATAAAATCTGGCAACCCTTAATAGAGATAGGATCAAAAATGAAACGCTTTTTTATGTGATAGGTATTTAAATTATCTATCGATTTTTATATACCATAAACCCCTCTACTTCCTCTGTACCACATATAAATGACGTTTTTCTAAAAAAAAATATCCCCTTCCCCTACTAAACGAATGATTAACCCTCAATAAAATGTTGATATTTTTGGTCAGACGGGCAAGGGCAAAGGGGGTTGATGCCGAATCTCATAATTCCTAAAGTGTACTTTCACCAAACTTTTTTGTTTTGTTGTCAAAATAACAAATGGTTTAACTCCAAAGTTCAGTCTAAATAATTTATATCTTTTTGGATATACAAAATATATAGACAAGAAAACCCAATCAAGAGGTTTTTGCCGTTTTCCCTTTGACTTATGAATGTAATGATCATATGTAGTTTAAAATAATGTAGATTTCGAAGCAATAAACCAATCTAATGTAATTTCAAAACGTTTTCTTTTGCGAAATATACTTTTTTTATGAAGCAATCCTCAGAAAGTATGCAAAAGTATGCAAATTTTAAAAATCACAACTAGCCGTAAATTACGAGTATATAAATTTGTTAGTTTTCTTACTTCTTTAATACTGTTTAAAATTTTAAAAAAATGCAGCACAACTTTGGAGTTTGAAGTTGGTTGAATAGCGGTCAGCCGGTGATACATTTTCGGTGATGGGTGAACCTTCCTAGTTTACCAAAAGATATAATAAAATATCGACTTAAAAGGTTTTGTTGAAGTTGAAATATAAATGTATGAATAATTGTAGTATTACATATTTATTATTATTTATTTGAATAAAATAATAATAAATATATTGATGCTGTACTCAATGCCAAGGCACACACTTCAGTGTCGATAAATCCTGCGGACCTGTTCGCGCCAATTCACAAAGTGTGTAGTGTTCTTCGTTGAACACAGCGGTGTCCTGACCTTGCTCAAGAGAGCTACTGGACCACGCTGGCGTGGAGTTGGGAACAGATTGGCAAGTTCATTAAGTAGTGACAAAGGCTATACTTTTCTTTTCTTTTTATACACCTAATTCTAAACTTAGATCTATACAAATTCTTAAAAACTACTTACAAACTAGACTTTGGCCAATGTTGTCTTCTGCGGTGGCTGCACGTGGCTCGCGGGCGTGCTGTACTTCCTGTGGGGCCGCACGTGGCTCTTGGACGTGCTGTATCTCTGTGGGAGGGTGGTGGACAAAGATATATCCAGTTTCCTGGCAAACAACAAGTTGCCTGCTCACTGGGGCTCCCCACCCCTCCGCGGAACCTATTTACGGCTAGGTGAACCGTTTCAGTCGAGACTGTACTCGACCTAGGGTTATACGGGTCTACCCCGAACGATCGGATGTTTTCGTGAGGGCATTACTCCTCATCTAAACATTACTGGGATAGCAGACGCAATGGGCATTGCCCAGTAACATCTCCGATTGATCGGCTGCGTGAGGTCGTTACTCCTCAGCGGATGTTACTGGGATAATAGGAGACGCAATGTCCATTGCCCAATACTATCCTGCCTGTGGCAGTGTATCCATGACAATCTCCGGATTAGCTTTTTAGAAACAAAAATAGAAAACGTCATTTTAAAGAGGAAGGTTTGCCACGTAGTAATCTACCACCGTTCGACAAAAATCAATAATAGAAAAAAGCGGCTATTTGAACAAAAATCGAATTGCACCTTCTGCATCCGGTAAAGTTGAAAAAAGTGATTTCCTGTAAAATGCGATATCAGTTGCTACATCAAGTATAGTTTTTCCACTCTGAACAGGTTTTGGAGTTGAATTGAAAGTTTCGTTGATGTTTTGCGTGAAGCAAAAGATCATCGGAGCTGAGCTGTTCGTAGATTGGTTTTATAGCTTTGTAAACGTCATCATTAAGAGTACTGGCTATTGATGTTTGTAACTGCCTAGTGTATTCGTTGACTTTGCCTTTTGCCAGGTACATCAGGAGTCCTCGCCCGTCGGACAGTTATAGTACATTCTACAATGTATGATACAACGTAGCATAGATTTCTTTTCTCATCTTCTCCACTGAATCGCTGATTCTACGGATCGCTAAGCCATTATAAATGGAGAGTTCCTCGATTAACTTGCTGGTCAATTTGCCTTTTCCGCCAAGGACTTTCGTTTTTTCTTCTCTTTCTGGGCGAGTGCCGAGTCGCATCTGCATATGATCGATTTTCGATTTTTATGACAAATTTTGGCCCATAAGGCATCCGTGATTCCTTCTGTATGTTCATTCGTTTTACAGTTTTAATATAAGGACAACTCGAAATTTCCATCTTTTCACATTTTGCACAATACACCAATAGTTCGAATCCCAAGCCGCGTATTCCTTTTTCAGTGAATTTTACTTCTGATTTGCACTCTTTACACACAACAACGTTCGCAATAGCAGTAAAAAAACAAAATCATAGTCAGGGTTTTCGACCTCGTGGCGATTCAACGGTCGTCTCTTATGGGCTTTCGGCCTTTTCCCTGGAGTAGATTAGATAGATATATATAGATATTCGAATTTCAGGTACTTACAGGACAACATTTTTGAGACCCTAAAGACCCATTTGAGACAAATTTATTTTTCGATATTCCGAAGTCGCTACTGTGGCCTGCCCACATAAAGTTTTTTTTTTTTTTGATTTAGTTGTGAATATTTTGGCATTTGTTTAATACGAATTTCGTCATGTAGTTTTGTTGCGAGATACCTCAAAAACGGCTGTCGACATAGAAGGTGAGGTCATTGTCTTAAGAGATAGTAGATCAATTCTTATATGAATGCCCAAACCTCTCGAGAATAAGAATGTCTGCATCAGGATGCTGTCGTAAATATGTCATCACTTAAACTTAAAAATAAGTTCAGTGTAAAGATAGAAATGCTTTGAGGGTGATAGCTAGATCGGAGGAGCACAATAGGTCCAAACTAAGACTTGCGTGCGCCCATTCTAAATAAAAATCTTGATATAAAAGGGTTTACCAATAATAAACATAAACACGTTTCGTTATAAATATTATATAGCAAATAAAGGGTGTGTAAACAATTTTCCTTGCATCTTATCTTTAATAAAATAACGTATAACAATCTACGTGTCTCTACGTACACACTTCACACATAATATCAAAACAACAAACTATATACTGTCAAATGAGCAGGGCTATAAATAGAAGAACAACTATGTTGATTATGATTTCTGATTTAATACAACCGCCCGAACGATTGTTATATGTAATTTAATTAAATATTGTATAATCGACGATTATTATACTATATAATATTGTGTTAATTGTGTATGGAATGTGTGATGCAATTCATTTAACTTTATACACGAGTAAGTGCGGAATGTTTCATTGTTATATCAAAGAATGTGATTCTGTTTTATCCTTAGAATTTATATCTATTGATTTCCTACCAACATTATATATTTTTGTATGGGAATCAATAGAAATTGGATTGGCCAAACAAATTGATCTAAAAACGGTAATAATTCGAAAATATAATGCAACTATATACTCACTAGACAATGAAAAAGAGCGCCAATTCTAGACGTTGGGAATCTGCTCAAACTTCACTATATATATCAAGAGAAAATAACTCAAACCTCCATACCGTAACACAACCAGCACTAGACTGATATTGTTATGTTTCCTGAGCTCAATCTTGCCACCGCTTCGCTCCCATATACTCTCCGATCTACAGTATTATACGACACTTATTATGAATATAATATGTATATAAAATAGTTTCGATTAAAATATATAGAACCTATTTGATTGATTGACATTCGCCGCAGCGCGGCATACCAAATTTAAATTATCCCACACACAAGACACGCGCAATCTGTACTCGCACACTTACATACCAATTATTTAAAGAATTCAGTTATTTTTTCGGCCAATAAATTAACTTGCGAATGCAATGTTGTGCACTCCGGAAAGAATTGTTGTTTGCAAAACTTGCGATTGTGTGTGTGTGTGTGTGTGGGATGAAACATGTTGTGTTGTTGCCAGCAGCAGAACCAACGCGATCCAAGCACCAAGCAGACACGCTAGTTCAAAATACAACCAAACAAAAAGAAAACTTTCAAGGTTCTGCTGTGTTGATGCACGAACACACAGAGCTCGAACTTTGAAAAGCTTTTGCCAGCAGCTAGTTTAGCCTGGCGCTCAGCGAGCCGGAATTGCTGAGGATAATCGATAGTGAAATTGTAGTTTAATTAAAAGCTAGGGTGGGACGGCGATGGGTGCCAATTTATATGTTTCAACGTAAATTTCGATGAGTCGCAATTTTGTGCGGTTGCACTATCACCACAGCCCTCCTGCATACATGTACAACTGTATATTCAGTAAAACATGAGGTTGAGGTTATTATTAGATATATTGGATACATAAACATCAACACGATGGCGTGTTGAATTTAGACAACGGCTTCTATCGAAATTATATTAATATTCAATATATAATTGCTCAATGTAGTGGAGTTTGTGTTAGATTAATTTCTAAAGTATTTTATTCGAAAATTCAAATGGTGTGTGAATATATAATAATATAATGCAAATATTGGTTAATACATATTTAACAGTAATTTCTCGAGGGCGAATATATTTAAAATTGTATCTCTAAAATTTTAGTGGTGGCGCATTGGACTGAAAATCTGGTGCCGCGTGAGTTCGAATACAGATAATGGAAATCGATTCTAATTGGCTCTAAAATAACAATAAAAACCGTGGCTTTCTATTTCAAAAACATAAATGCACATCGGATGTGACCATTCTTGGATAATTGGGTTTTTCAAGATATTAATGAATTGGGTATAAATTCCCGTCGACGTAATCGAATCTTTTTTCAACGCATTTTTTTCGTCTTAGAATTGGTTAAGTAATTCGAGAGCGGAAGGCAAATTCACTCGTGTAATATGGTGTACAAATGTTAAAGAATATATGTAATATAAGGTTGTCAAATATCTCCCTTTCGCTTTTTTGCTCTTTATTCAATGCTTTATAAAAAGAGTTACAGTGATCGGATTTAGTTCAAATATGCGACTGATACTTTTTACAAGCCTCTTTTGAGGCCAACTTTACACCACCAAGGGCGTTCGTCATGGACAGGAATAACTTGGCACTATGTCCGGGCTATATGGTGGATGCGATAAAACCTCTCACCCGAGCTCCCGTAGCTTCTGACGAGTCACCAAAGATGTGTGTGGCCTGGCGTTGTTCTGGTGGAACACTACACCCTTCCTATTGGCCAATTCTGGACGCTTCTGGTCGATCG
>JANSTU010038064.1:0-11229 GCA_027564075.1 Bolitophila hybrida | reverse complement strand
TATATATAAAAAGATATATTATAATACTCATAAAACTAACTGTTGGTCTTTAAATATACACATTTAAGGTTATATTTTATATTTTTTTGTAGAATAGATCAAATGTGTACGTGCATTTCACAATAGCATATATAGATTACATAATGTGATGCAAAATTGTACGATTCCAGAATGGCCAGAATGCAGAATGATTTAAAACAGTAACTATAAGATCATATTTTCCACAAAAAAAAACTATTAATTAAAATTCCATTAAATTGTGTAGAAAGAACAACAAAAAGTATGACTAAAATATATAAAATGCTATAAATTAAGACACACCTTTGAAAACAATTTATATAATCACATAATGCACATACCACAATAAACAAAAGAAAATTACCTAAAAGATTGTGGGTCCGTTTGTACAGTAGTTAAAAGGGCTTCTCTCCGTCTTAGATTAAAAAACTTTTGTCAATTATAACAGTACACTGAAAAAGACTATAGTGGCGTACGTGACCAATGAATTTACAACTGTACACTTCTATCTATAGTAAAAAATCGAATTATTTCTATTGCTTCTAGTATCATCACTGTATGGGCACAATTTATCACTATTTACACTTATTTATTGGAATTCAATTAATGATATATCACACATTTATTTTGCGAAGCGAACCTATGCCAATGTGTACATGTACAAAATGGTGGTACACACACAACGAATGAAATAATGACATGTACCTTAACAAAAAATACACGCGAACAAAACTATGTTATCATTTTAACTGGTTATTTCATTTTATTACACTGATCCACATCTTCAAGCACAGTTCTAGTTAATATAAAATCGAATTATGATTTGAGATAGTTTAATTTTATAGATTTTTTCACAGTTAAAACACCGCCGATCCCATCACTGTGCTCTTTCATATAACTTTAAACATAAAACATAATCGAATGCGAAGTGTCAATTTGAAAGATACTCGTCTCGTGGGTAATGCAGGTCACTTCAATGCGTGCCATCTAGTGTATGTTATTAGAAACTGCTAACTATGTATAAATGGGAACATTTTTTGAGAACAGATGCTCAAACATTTCTTTTCATGGGACCGGCGTAATATATATATGATAAATTGTGTTGTCAAAACCGTTGAGCAAATGAAGTAAAGATTTAAAAGTTATTATATAATATTAAATAAAATGGTACCAAATAAAAAATAATTGCGTTCCTAACTATAACTATAGAAATGAACTCTTTGTAATATATATCTCTTCGTAATATATTATTGCTTGGAGTTAGTTATTGCATAAGTAAATAAAAAAACGCATTTTTAATTTTAAATACTCAAAATTTCAAATGTTGAAACGCGTTTAAATATTAATTGGAATACGTTTATATTTTTTCACTATCTTATATTAAATTATTATATCGTCATAATTTGTTTAATTATTATTATTTTGTTTATAATTTTTTGGGGTCTAAATTACATTTCTTATATGTGTAGTATATTATGTGAATGCCAAAAAACGCATGCCGATAAAAACATTTGAGTACCAAAATAATAAAAAAAAATTGATTTTAAAAAAAATAGTTTTTTGTAATATATGTGAAATCCTAAAAAATAATTGCACTCTATTAAAAATAAAAGACACTATAAAAACAGTTGAATGAATAAAAAAATCTATGATTGTGTAAAACAATCTTCTTTATTTTAGATTTTTTTTTAAATTATTGTGTGTTCATTATAGAATAAAGCTGCACTCACAATTAAATCAAAAATATTACATTTCTTTAATTTTAAGAACTATAAAATTATCATATTATACCAACTAAATTGAGAGCCAAATTAAAATTCAAAGAGAAAACTGTTTTTAAATGTGCAACAACTTGACGATTAATTGTGCTGTTCGGTGATTCCTTGTCTTGCCTGTATTCTAAAAATATTTGAATTTCATATTTAAATTCATAATCAACATTTACAAAACATCCTTATCAACTGCTAATAGATTGTGATAAGTAAATCTCGCTAAAGGTAATGCAATTCCACGATAGTTAAAGCCTCTCAACCCGATATAAACTATTTTAATACGACCAAAATATATAAAATCTTACAATTTTTTCAAATTTATTGTTTATTGTTTATATAAACATATATTATTATTATTATTAACATATATATATTAACATATTGTCTATTTCTTGTGTAGGGTTATTTCCAATAGCAGTTGCAGGAAAAGCTAGCTGTAACTTAGTTAGTTTTATAGTAAAAAATACATTATATTTGTTTCAGGTCAAACAAAACTCAATTTTTTTTTGCCGCAGCCGACGCTGCGATCTCGATGCGTATCCTTGGTAATGAAACGTTGATACGAGCGCTTTGCAGGCCGTCACGATCTACTTTCAAAATCAATCTCCTCAAATGAGCTCTTTTTCCCTTTCCTTTGGTTCATATAATTTGGGATCAGCTAATTATTCTAAGAAGATCGTTCTTGTTGTGATGAAAGAGTTGTTTATTGTCGAGGACTGTGCAACGTTGTGTGAGGTCTGCCGGAACAGATGTGACAGCATCAGATAAATATGATGTTGGGTTCCAGTTTTGTTTGATTCCCAACCCATCTTCTATCTTAGCATCTAGACTAAGAATATTGGTAATTCCAATGCGTTAATGACACGTGTGTTTTTCAAAACCACTCAACTGGTGCCTTTGCGAGGTTGTGATGCTGGTAGACGTGCGGGTGTTGGAGCTGGAAGTACTACTGGTTATCGCGACATTCAAAGAATCGTTTGGCGATCCAATCCAAATCTACAAACGCCACTTACAAGACGCTCAGTCATGTCGATAATTGCAAAGCTGTTCGATCCACTCGATTGGCTCTCTCCTATTTGTATGTATACATGGAACAAATTTTGTTTTCATTGAATTAGAAGAGTTGAGATACCGAGACGTTTTAAAAAAAATCTTTTGCAGTTCGATTTTATATTTGGTTGAAAAAATCTACAAATATTTATATTTATTAGTTACTAATAATATATTTAAAAAAGATGAAATTTTACTACTTATTACTTTGATTCATATTTACTTGCAAATGTTTTGCGTCTGTATATATGCCAACAAAATGATGGTAAATGTACATTTATTTAAGTATAACATTCAGAAGGAGCACACAACTGGAATAATACAGCTATTCAGCATCAGGAAACATGTGATGCAACATAAAGCCCTAAATGTTTATTCTAATAGCGTATACCGCATGTATTTTGCACAGCGTTGACTGAATGTGGGACGCTAGTGTACACGCACAATTATATACTGACGTCAAGGGGCTTTTCGGGGTATTCCAGGCATGTAAATCCATGTATATGTGTATATATGTATATTATACATATACAGTATATTGTTTAAGTATTACATTATGCGGAACGAATCGAGTGATTCTGATTTATTCGGCAGGAAGCTAGTGGTTATCTAACAAATATATACATACGTATATATTAATGACATTTAGACATCCATTTCTGTAAACAAGGATTAACATGTGTATAAAAAGGGTAATATTTCTAAATTTTTTGATGTAAAGGAAATCAGAAGTTGGAGAATATATTATACAGTAATCGCCTATCACCAGGCGATCGCTTTACATAATACATGTACATATGGAACAATTAAAAACAAAGTGCATGATATGCACCCCTCCGACATAACTAAGTGAGGCTTTGAGAATAGAGACTTTAACCAAGTAAGTAGACATTAAAATCAATGAAACAAAATCAAATTTTGGACCTTCAATACAGTTTCTAATTATAAAATATTAATTATGCAGCCACTTTCTGGTTTTATTTTGAAGTTTAATAACGGCTTGAATGCGTTTTTCATTGTATATAAACCAAAATCTACCATTAATTTGAAGTTGAAATAGAAAGCGACTCTTCAGAACAGATATTATTGCTGAGTTCACATTTAATTGATTATTATTGGAATTAGCTTTTCATTGTTTTTCGATTAATTATATATAGGTATATAAAAGAATAATTAGTTTTGTAAACATTTTTATTTCTTCTTCATTGTTCAAATCTGGACAATCATTTGGATTTTACTTGTTTACCTCCAATTCTAACGGACATAACACAACAATTTAAAAGATTTCGTAAAGATATTCCTGCTATTGTCCACAGAAATGGTTGGCGATGCTTTCTTCTCATCAACATTGAAGCAGCAAAAATGTATCTTCTGGAATAGTACTATCCATTCCGAGGGAATGCTGTTTCTGACATAACCGAGTTGTTAGTTGTTAGTTAGTTAGTTAGTGGAATCAATTGTTTCAGGTGATATCAAACATTACAGCGGCAGGACTCTTGGACCACTTTTTAAAGGGGTTAAAATAAATTACCGATAAAAATAATTGTGTTCAAAAAAATAAAAACATGTGCATTAATTAATTTAATAATGTGCAGCAAAAAAATAACCTCTTGGATAATTATAGTTTACGCTCCCCGGAAAAAAATGCACACCAAAATTAAAATTAAATCACCGAAAAAAATATTGCTCACCAAAAAATGTAAAAAAATGACAACAAATGCAAAAATGCATAGTGCATAATTTAAAAATACACAGTAAATGATATAAAAACGAACACCAAGCTCATATGAAAACCGAATACACATAAGCTTTACAGGGTACATCCACAACCCACTCATTCCTAAGAGTTGTTTTCTCTAAGCGTGATTCAAAGGGTGTGCCATAGTGTACTATTTTCAACGAGCTTGTTGTTCAATTTTGAATTTATTTGAGCATATTTTTGTTTTTTTTTAGAGCACATTTTTTAATTTTTAGGAACACAATATTTTTTACGGTGCACAATATTTTTTTTTCGGTGCCCGTTTTTTTTATTTATATGATGTAATTTTTGATTTTATTGGAGCACAATTTTGAATTTTATAGAGCACGTTTTTGATTTTTTTAAAACACAAAAATTATAATCGGTGCACGTTTTATTTTTATGGGTGCATGATTTTGAATTAATAGGATTTTTAAATTTATTGGAGCATTTTGAATTAATTACTGGAAGCTTTATTCTTACCATCTTTGCTTCGGGAATTATCAGAAAAGCTTGGCAATATATAAACAAAATATATCATACGTATTTTCATTCGGAATCTGGCTTTTCAGTGTAGCGAAGGCTGCAAGTTCAGCTAAGATATCGCTGTGCTAACGTACACTTGCAAATGGAGACTGCAGAATAGAACGCTTGTATTCGTATTGTTTGTGCATAGAATCATCATATTAGCGACAAACATGATCCACAATAAAAAATCGTCTACAATTAAATGGTTTAAACTCTGGAGTGCCTTAACTTTCATCCCTTCTTGCGAGATTCCTATAAAGAAAGGTAGCAATTTGTGCCGATATTAGTGAAAGTGAGAGTACGAAATGCAGATCAGAACACAAAGGTTTTTATGCAGCAAATCTCCGTAATGAATTTGTGGGCGACATGTTTGCCAATTTATGTCAAAAATCTGAATGCACTGTAATGTTCCCAAGGGAAACCGTTGTTATTACCGAGAGCCATTACGTCGACGATCTAACATATTGAATAGCGTTGATAGAAGAAGTAATTCAACTAGAAAAGGACGTCAAATGCGTTTTAGACAGGTTTCAATATAATACATTTTTTATGCATGTTGAAATGTAATATAAATTCTGGAATTAAGCAACGAAAAAGTCATTGGATTTTGGTGGTGCACTGAAACTGCTACATTTACATAAGTCTTGATGTACTGTCCAGTAAACTCATAGTACCTCATAGTACCTGTCCATCTACGATCCATTCGTTTTTTAGGACACTACCTAAAGTGTATGTAAAAAAATTGTTACAAGAGATCTGGAGAACATCCGTCGGCGTCGATTCGGATGAACATCTTTGATCTAATGTGGGAAGAACGGATTTAGATACTGCCTATGGTAAATAATTTCATATTCCAAGATGCTACACATTCAGAATAACTCTCAGTTTTCAAAATACAGATAATTATATAGAGGTCTCATTAGTAGGTGCAAAAACCAGCTCCACAAAATCCTGTCTCAATACCTGCTGTTGTTGGTGCCTGTATGAACTACTCATTCAATTTGTTAGCTGGAATATTTACATAAAACAATTTAATTTACATAATACAAATTACTTAAAATAATTTACATAAAATATTTCACATAAAACAATTTACATAAAACAAATTACCTAAAACAATTTACATAAAACCGTAACACATGCCTTAATTTTCCTGAGCGTTATTCAAAATGTATTGACAATAGAATACTAACATATTCCACGATCCTCTATCCGCCTGTCCCAAGGGTTGTTTTCACTAATCGTGATTCAAAATTTGTTGTTCATAAAGTATTTTTTCTGTAAATTGTTTTATATCATAGGGTATTTCTTATGTACATTTTTTTCTGTAAATTGTTTTATGTCAATTGATTTTATGTCAATTGATTTTATGTTTTTTTTTGTAAATTGTTTTATGTGAATTTTTGTAGGTAAATTGTTTTATGTAAATTGTGATTATGTAAATTGTTTTTATGTAATATTGTTTTAGGTAAATTGTTTTATGTGAATAATCCGCGAATCATTCAATTTATTTAAATGAAAGATTTTTTTGGTCTGACTCGGAAACAGTGCTCAGTTGGAAGGTATAAACAGATTGAAGCATTTCGTATAGGTGAAATTCTGAATACCACTAACTTATCTGGATGGAGAGGGATTCCCACGATATTAAATGTAGCAGATGATGCTACCAAATGGAAACATGAGCCTCTATTCTTTCTGTTTTCTGGCCTAGATTTATTGATTCGATCAATTCTAATGAAGAACTAAGACCATCCTGTACATTTTTAAAATGTAATATAGAGGGGACACTTATATAGTCTTATTTTATGTTAAAGTGTAATTATGTTTTTTATGCTTTTGCAACTTTTGTTTTCTTTGTTTTCGGTAGTTCTTTTTCGTATTTGGTTTACTTGATGCTGACATTTATAAATAAGTATAAGTATTTTTTTATGGTTTTTAAGCTTTTATAGTTCTCTAATTCATATTAATATTCAAAAATAATGAAGTTAGCTTGTTCAATGTTTAAAAGAAGTGAATTATTGATAAAGTAATTCTCTATTATATTTAGATCATTCTGCATTTGAGCTTTTAATTCACTTTAATTTAACTGGGCTTTCCATTAAGTTTTAACTGACAAAAATCATTAATAAATATGATAAATAGTATGGTGCAGCAAATTGTGAGCCTTGCGGCAGATATTCTGTATAAGGTTTGGTAGAAATCTTAAAGCTAAAGTCGCCAAATTGGAAACAATAATTACAGGCCCAATCACATCAAAAATTAATATACAAAAAAGAAGCTGAAAATCAACTGTGACGGCATGCGCAGTCAAGATGAATATCCCGATGAAATGTATATGCACACAACAACGTCAGAAAAAGTAGCTCTATTGCTAACCTTTCCACATATCATAAAGGTGTCTGACGTTTTCGTGGCCAAATCGACACTGCGATACGAATCGATGCTTATTATACCTAAAATTCCAGAAATGAGAGGAAAACTTGGGAAATTAATCTAACAGTATCACAACCGTGTATAAGAAACTTCATATCCAGAAGAGGGATGCCGCTTACACTATAAATGGAATATAATTTTCAAGGGACTGATACTGTGCTGCCATAGATAAATAAACAATCTATTCAGGATACATTTGAGAAATCCTTTAACAAATGGGTTTTTCAACGCTCACCACATGGGTGGCACATGGGAACGGCTGATTGGTTCAGTAATGAAAATTCTTCGCCAAATAATGACGAATCGAAATTTAAAAGATGAGGGTTTACAGAGTATGTTAATCGAAATCGAGAACGCATCAGGTGTCAGATCGCGTGGCTTGAACACGATTTTTGAGGGAGTTTAAAGTACGTAATAAACTTTTTTGTTTGAAAAAAAACAGCAATAAAATAAATGATCAAAATATAAAATACCTGCATTTAAAAAATATTATTTAATGATTTTATTATAAAACCGAAAACTTAAAACCTACAACTTAATAACATAAAATCTACAACTAAATAACCTGCAATTTAATAACTACAACTAAAAACTAAAAACTTAAAATAAAACTAATACTTAAAACTTCAAAAACAACCTCAACAAAGCTCTACAAAAAACTGACACCTTCTAAAAACCTCCAAAAACTAAAAAAAAAATATTTGGGGTATTTGACCCTTCGATAAACAATTGGTGTGATTATATGAAGGTAGCTATTAAATTATTGTAAATCTATTTGTTATTATAATGTATTACTGTCTTATTACATAACATATACATAACGCGCAATTATAAAAAAAGAACAACATAAGAAAACATTATGGAAGTGATTATGTTATATATGTTAAAGTAATAATTCGAGGCTTTCTGTTCCGAGCATCAACAAATTCATTGAATTTTTTACGGATTTATTCCATGGTTGTTCGCACCAATTATCGAATTATGGGTCAGGTAACTAAAGTGCAAACTATTTCGAAAAGCATTTTTTTAGATTTGTAAAAAGATCCAACTTGAATGGTTTTGCTCGAATAAACTAACATATATTCTAGCAACGTTGATTATATTAGTAAAAAAACTAGCACACAAATTCTTGATGAAATATGGAGCACGCACCTAGACCACAGCGTTGTAATACTCAAAAATAACGACATCGTGACTGTATCTGAAAGTTAAAAGATTGGCAACTGCTTCTTTTTTTAACATTTAAAAAACAATTTTTAGTCTATTATCGGTCCTAAAGCAATGATTTTACTCCTTCGGACACGTTTTGAAAAAAAATCGTATAGCGTCCTCTCTAGGATTTGGAAAAAAATTGTGTTTAAATGATGAGGAGGCGATTTGATGACGAATCTGAACAACAGAAAAACGAACAAAAGCAGTCGGTCACGCCGGGGGCGAACTGAGCCCTTTGAATGTTCGTGTTTCTTCAGAGCAATAAGTGTACATAGTCCATCATATATCGGGCCCGACACTCTTAAAAACATGTATTGTCCAGGTATTCAGGGTAGAAAGCTTTTCGGCGTCCGCTGGCCTGTATCGTTCTTTTGGCGGACCACCAAGATGCTGCAATAGTGTTGGTGTGAGCTCGTGTCTCCTTATTTTTAAATCCGATCCGATTTCCGTTGCTAGCGCCACAAATCTGCAGGTAGTTCAGCGTGATAAATTTGTGCACACACATTTTTGCACAATGCCATACTCGGCTGAATTATAAATAAACAAATCAATAAAACAATACTTTTTTACTCAGTATGTATCCATTTTAATGTACACAACTGTGTGTGTAAACATTCGTGTATTCATAATAAATAATTAATATGTTACCTATGTTAACCTATGGCTACAGGTGTTTTTTAAACCGGATCTGCAGATTATCGTTCTATACTAACATAATATACATATGCAATATGCATTTCGGTATTAGTGTTATCATCAATATATGTAATGATTTAAATTAGTAATAGTATATTATTTTATTCTGGAACAGATACATCACTTGTAGTATTAAACTGAACTAGTGGCATTAATTGTACAAATAATTCATCCAAATATTTTAAATTGTTATAGATGCCTATACTCGAATATTCTAATGTTTTTGAACAAATATCGTCTGTTTAAACAAACAATGAACACATTTAAACAAAATAAATCCCAGAGCAAAAAAAAAACGGTACCGAAATGAATTATTGGATGAGAGTTTTATTGGTTTCCGTAAATATTATGCACGTTAATTGATGTTTTGTCTTTTATATAATAGCGGCTGTAGTTTTTAATTTGGAGGCTGACAAAACTTTTGATATGTTCATTTGACTATATGTGCTATGACTATACATTGCTAATTAAATTGTGTTATATAATATAAAATTATGCATATTAAATCAATATTTCGGGAAGCACGCACATACACATATACAAATCATGTGCAAGTTATTTTGCTCAAGTGAAAAAAAAAACTCATGCAACAATGGATATAATATTGTTTAGTGTTTTTTTCAAATTCTATTTCTGTATTATGTGAAAAGTACAACGACGACGCGGAACGCATCAATACATACAGATAAGATCTTAACATTCGCGGACAGGTGTAATGATCCATGACATTTATTCTAATCCAATGGTATTTAAGACAAAACGCTCTGCGACTCTCGCAGTTATCAGTATTCGCTCGTTCTCGACAGGTGTGTGCTTGTATTTTGTGTGCAATCATTCTTCAATTTAGTGCTTATAAAAGTGCATATAAGTGAGTGGAAATAATTGAATTAATATGAAAGTTACAACGTTTGGTGTATTGATGGCATTGGTGTCCATGACCAATGCACTTGGACCGCTGAATGCGTTTGGAGTAGGCGTTGGTGCGGTACCCAAGTGTGAGCCATCCATGACTACTGCCAGTGGCAGTTACGTAGTGCACAAGGGAACATTCTGTTCGGGTGATTTAATATTTGAGGATACCTTTGATTTGTTCGATCTTCGCAAATGGGAACACGAAAATACACTGGCCGGTGGTGGTGTAAGTGTATTTTGTTTAGATAGATCACACATTTGTCTAATTTTTTGTTTGTGGAAGCAGAACTGGGAGTTTCAGTGGTACACAAACAATCGGTCTAACTCTTTTTGTGAAGAAGGTTTTCTGCACATTCGTCCGACCCTTACTGCAGATGTATTGGGTGAGGCCCATCTAACCTCGGGAACTGTAAACATAAATGGTGGTGCTCCTGCCGACCAGTGAGTGTTTTTTTATTTTGTAAGCACTCTAACTATAATAACGCTTATATTATAATATTATCGAGAAAAAAAACTTTGCCGAACAGATCTAAAATAAATAAATAAAATTGCTAAACACTCAAAATATGAAAATTGAACTTATGTAATGTGGTTAACATAGAATAAAACAAAATTACTAAACATAAATATAGATTAGAGTGGATTGGTTGTAGTGTATCGTCCTGAAGTTACATGTACGAAGTGCAGGCATCAGGTCTTTATGCTCCTCCGATATTGTTAGGATCTAGAGATTTTTTTTAATCAACGGGAAAACCCCTACTGACCGTTTATTATCAATGTTTATAAAAAAAATGTGCTCATCACTAAGTGAGGATGGAGTCATTCCAACTATGTTGGACATCCACCTCTCAAATAGAGACTGCATACATC
>JANSTU010038063.1:0-25117 GCA_027564075.1 Bolitophila hybrida | reverse complement strand
ATTACCTATCGATTGATATATTTCAACCCCCTCTAGCCCCCCTTAATCCCCCTTAAATTGCATTATTCTGATATTTTCATCAAACTTTAAAGCCTCTTAAAAGGGTGATAGGGGGTGACCGCCAAAAAAAGGGTAATGATCAGGGTGAAAAATAGAACATTTTGTTGTTGTTTTTTTTCTCTTACCCCATAAGTGCATTTTTGCCGTAAAAAAATAGCTATAATTATTTTAAGTCATGTATTTTGAAAATACTTACTACTAGATCTTAAAAATTTCATAAAGCCATAATGTATTTATCAAATTTTATTATGCCAGTCATATATAAATGTAGGACAACACAGGCGGAAAAATCCGAGGAAAAATCACTCGATTCGACAGAACCGATTTCACAATATTTCCACAGCTTATGCGGAACATAGGATTCCTACAGTCATTGATTGATATTAATGTTTTTGTAATTATTTTTTTTCTGTTAAGTATTTTATCAGCGGTACCGAAGATTTATTTTCAAATGACAACAAGGCATAATCGGTACACTGAAAAATGTGGAGTGGTAAATATTGTACGCACAGCCCAAATGTTATGTCACAATACAAACTGACATAACCACAATTTATATTTTGTTTACTTCTTTTTCTTAACAAAATATATAAAAAAATGTTAAATATAAATATTATAAGAATCTTAAGTAGAAACACCAATTTATTAAGATGTGCTAACAATATACGTTTGGATCGCGGTAACAAATCCACTTCATCGACATCGTCCAGTTCTGAGGCTGATGCAGAAACACACTTTGGTTTCGAGACAATCCGAGAGAGTGAAAAGGAATCCAAGGTACACAAAGTGTTCGAAGATGTTGCCAAGTCGTATGATGTAATGAACGATGCAATGTCATTGGGTATTCATCGTGTTTGGAAAGATACGTTTATTGAACGTCTGGGACCAACACATGGAACAAAACTTCTGGACATGGCAGGCGGTACGGGTGATATTGCTTTTAGATATCTGAACTACCTGAAGAATCTACCAAAACAGGATGAAGTGCCCTTCAGCCATGTGACAATCAGTGACATCAATCAGAATATGTTGGACGTGGGAAAAGGCAGAGCTGAGAAACTCGGACATCAAAGCGATCGCGTCAGCTGGGTGTGTGCCAATGCCGAAGAACTGCCGTTTGCAGATAATTCATTTTCTGCATACACCATTGCTTTTGGCATTCGGAACTGTACTCACGTGGACCGTGTTCTGGCCGAAGCTTATCGAGTTCTGAAGCCTGGTGGACGTTTTATGTGTCTTGAATTCAGTCATCTAAATAATGACACTCTGCAGTGGCTGTATGACCAGTACTCGTTTACTGTGATACCACCGATGGGACAAGTATTGGCTGGCCAATGGGGACCGTATCAATATCTCGTGGAAAGCATTCGGAAGTTTCCTCGTAAGGATGACTTTAAACAAATGATAACTGATGCTGGATTTGCATGTGCGGATTACGAGGATCTTTCTTTGGGCATATGCAGTATTCATTCAGGATTTAAGTTGTAAACGAATAATAATTATGTTTGTAAATAAAATTATTTTGATGGAAATTAACTTTTATTAAACACACTTGAAGTGCCTAATTAGCCCAAAAATCACACTGTTACAAAGAAACGTCAAATTAATTTGCAGAAAAATAAATATTACAGAACCTGTGTCAAGTCTACCAGGGAGTTTAGCTTTATTTCTATTTTACAGTTAATATTAACTACATATTTATAAGATGCAGAGTGTTCGTTTAGGTCTAGTCCTGAATACGGTGTGCAACACCATCAAAAGTATTATAAATTCTTATTTTTTAAGTTCCAACATGATTCTAACCTAAAATACACTATTCTTAGCTGCTACAACCTCCGTAGGATCGCGTCTCGGCATGCACACTACTAGCGTTCGTAGCATTGATATTAAATGGAGAGAAAAGCAAGGTCTGCACATCAACCCGAACGCATACGGGCCATTAACAAATTTACCTGATTACACTTTCATGGACGGCCGGCTTACCCCGCTTGGTGTAAGTGTAATCAACAACTATTGTTTAACAGTACCATCTCAACCTATGTTTTTTTTTAGTCACGCCAGCGTAAGCGTATTGTAAAGCAGCGTGCCATTGCCACCCGTATCGTTGCGCTATCGAAGGAACTTGATTTTGCCAAGGATCGTCATCAGTCGATTTTGCGGGAGCAAAGTGAACGAAAACAGGCAATCTTGGATGCCAAACTAAAGCCAAAGGGTCATTTACTGTTGAAGAAATAGAGAATATGTAGTTATGTACAATTTAAGTACGCTGTAATTAAACAATTTAGAGAATTTAACAATTACCATTATTTGTTTTACTGTTATTTGAGTTTTCACTTTTTTGCTCTAGCTCTATATAATAATCTATTTACAATTTAGCTTATAATATTATAAAGCGATGTTACACAAGATCATGACAAATATAAGTGGATGGCTAACTTTAATGCTAATGATACCCAGAGCTTTCCCATGCAATGGTTATATTCATAAATCTAAAATATTTATAACAACGAATAACTGTCATTACTAAAGAATGTTTGTTTTGTCGAACGTTCGATACTAGTTTTTTTTTATTTGAAAAAATAACCTAAATCCTTGATTATTGATAATATGCATTTGGTGGTTTCCAATTAATATTATTCAAAACATCTTTTTTGATAATGTGGGTTTCGTTTACTTAAATTGTTGATAATAACGATGAGAAAGTGCGAAACCATTTTTAAATTCTACTTCGAATTTAGATGCATCGAAAAAATTATATCGTTTTTTGACAGATTATGTTTTAAGTTTTATGCTTAATTATTTTAAATAAAATATATAATATTATTCTATATTAAATGTCCCACTCCAAATTTCAATAGAAACCACTAAAGTGCAGACAACTTTACACAGAATCAATAACTTCTGCCACCGACAACCAGTCGCCGCTGTCAAAATAAATCAAATAAATTAGATTTTAAAATTAAACATACAGTTCTACAGGGTACGGGGTGCCTCCAAAGAGTGAATCACAACATATTTAAATTATTTTAAAAAAATAGCATACAGACGAATATTTTTTAAATAGAATTTATTTATAAAAAGTAGTATAAAAAATGAGTACACATTTCTATCAATAGGTGGAAGCACGAACACCGTCAGAAAGTTTGCAGCCAAAAGGTATAAATTGGAGTATAGCGACAGCACTGCCCATTGCTCCATTGTAATTTGTATTTTTTTTAGCGGCCATTTGCCATTTGTGATTTGTGTTCGCACATCTTTGCTGTTCGTTGGTTGTTTACGTTCTTTCTTGGCGTTGGCAAACAATTTAATTCATAATATTATCTGTTATAAGCGGTAAGTTTTTGTTTTAATTATAAGCAAACGTATTTTGAGTGCAGTGTGTACGGTTTTCGATAGTTTTAAAGTGTGAATCTATTGAATTTGATACGGAATAGAGGGAGCGATTTTTTTGCACTTTACATAACCTCAACTTTGGTGCGCGTCATATTGGCTTTTTTCCGTTTTAAACGTTAATGTTTTCCTTTCTTCTTACTAGGTTTTATAAACAACAGTAAAAATAACTAAACATGCGTAGCCGTACTGAATTGGTGACCACAACTCTGCCCGGATCCGAGAACGAAGAGGAGGCATCCGATTTGGACGACTCAGAGGAGGACTGGAAGCCGGTGGACAAGAAGGTCGGTGAGGTATATTTATCGGTCGTTTGTTATTATTTCTATTTTGTTTGGTAGTTTTTCATGTCTGTGTAAAAATATTTGAAATTTAACATGCTACGGTAAATTAATTTGTTTGTTTATTTTTTTAAAATGGCAGAAAGGTGCTGCTAGTGCAAAAGTAGCCAAAGCCAGTCCTAAGACTGCCGGAAAACGCAAGGCTGCTGCACCTGCATCGGCATCCAAGGCTAAAGCAAAACCAGCCCCGAAAAAGGCCAAGAAGGAAGAGTCTGAAGAAGAAGAAGATGAGGATGAGGAGGATGACGATGAAGAGGAGGATCTAGACGACGATGACGAAGAGGAAGAAGAAGAGAGCACAGATGGAAAAAAGAAAACGGTAAAGACAGTTGAACATTTTTTTTATCAAAAATCTTTTAAGGAATAGACAAATTAATTTTAGACCAAATCTCAGGCAAAGAAAGTTGGCTCAAACAATATCAAAAGTTTCCCGGACAAGGACGGTAAATTCGAGCTGTTTCTCTTCAAGAACGATCTAGCAAAGGACTTCAAAAATGACCCGAAACTGTGCATGTGGCGTCGAGATGGTTCTAGTTTGCTGCAGAAATATATTAAGGTCAAACAGGAAGACAGCAAAGATGAAGTACAGTTTACGGCATCATCTGTGGTAAGTACAAAATCTATATTTTTTTTATAGGAATGAATAACCGTTCATTTTGTTTGTTTTTTTAGTATTCGTGCTGGGAAGAGAAACGCAAACACGATTTCTTCCAAATCAAAGTGCAATGCATCGGCGAGAAGAAAGATGGTAAAGTAAGGGTTGTGGACGTTGAGGAATTGGCCAAATTCGCTGCCGAAGATCGTCCGAAAATCGACACGACGCCACAGAACACTACTGCAGCCGATAACGAAGAGGAAGATGAAGAAGGTGAGGAAGATGAGGAGGAGATATATAACGAAGAGGACGACGAAGAAGAAGAAGAGTAAATTCGACCTTCTAAAGACAAATAAAACATTGAAATCACCACAAAACTTAATATTGATTTTAATTTTAAGTAATAATGCACTATTATTGTTTGTCACTGTTTCATTATTATGCTAATTTCTAGAAATCAATGTGACACACACACATGTAATCGTAATTTAAATATTCCATAAAAAAATAGTTGTAGATGAAGTGATATCCTCATCAGTACTACATTAAATACTGATTGAACTTAATATAAGTTTTTAAGATCGACAAACTAAAATTGAGCAAATCATAAATACACGATTTTAATAAAAGAATCAAGAGTTTTTATTGTTGTCATATTTTTAATTATAAACTGCAATTCTGAATATAAATAAAATTAAAATTAAAATGACTTGTTTACAGGTGACAAAACAATTTGAATGTCTGTCCAATCATACTCGACTGGAAATCAATAAAGACCACTTTCTTTATGTTACGTATCATGATAAAATTCAACTGATAAATGTGAAAAATGCGTATATATCACTTTTAGAAGACTTTTTCACACTAAACATTTGAGCGTGGATGTTTAACTGATATGTTATAAAACACTCGCACACTATGCCGATCTTATCGTATGACACCGCCGTATTGATACTCGTCGTAGGATGCGTTTGGCCGCTGTCAAGTGAGGTGCCCCGTACCGGGCATTAAAACAGCTAACCTCGCTGACGGAGAATCCTAAATCCGGTCGTGATCCTTGCTCTGCACATATCTCTCATGTGAAAACGGCTGTATAGTATAGTATTGTCCTGGACCAATTTTGGTCCCCAAGGAACGATACACTTTTACGTGCATCCAACGACCTGTACGTTCTTAAAAAATTCTAAACATTGTTTTTATAAGCTTGAAAGAGCATTGCTTGTTTGTAAACATAATTCCAAGTATTTACTTACATGGCTACATTTCACTTGTCAGTTTCCCAGGTAACAACTCATGCTCATATGGGCATACACGACAAACATTTCTAGCTTGAAATGTTTTCAGGGATAGCGTCAGGATTTATATTACAACAACAAAAGTACACAAAAACAAATTCTTTTACGTATAATTACAGTGTTAACAGACTAAAAATTCGACCATGACGCTATGACCTATCGGTCGCGATCGCGAATAACAGTATTTCGGTGTTTTTTCAATATTCTGACCTTTGAAAGTCAGCCTCGTGTGTATTTTTTAGTCTTACTATATTTTGAATTTCAAAAATCTGTCCTCGTCTGGTTACGGTGTATATAAAAAGTAAAAATAGTCAGCCTCTGACTAAAATAAGTGTAGTGCAACAGTACGCGGGTGTTTTTAACATTCCAGAAAACAATATTGAGCGCTCTTTGGTGTGCAGAGCTTGTTGGGGGTTCCTTACGATGATCTCGCCTGTGCCATCTCCATTAACAATCGATTTTCTCTCTCTCTCTCTGATCTAAATGTTTCTTTGAATAATACTGTACATAAAACCATCGTATTGCACCTTAACCTTACCCGAAGTGGTTGTTTCATCAAATATAAGTAAATGGTGTTTCTCTTAGATCATCTATGAGTTTCTCGAGTATGTATGTGTCGATTCCAAATTGGTTTCAGACATTGAGTAAACTGCTTCAATTTAGGCACCTGGAAACGGTGATGGGACTGTCGCCTCGCGGACATTTATCCCGCAGTCACTTTTCACTGATTTTGTCGAATTTCCAACAATGGACTTTAACTCCCCCACGGTTGCTTGCTTCGCGGACTTTTATACATTTTTTAGGACTTTTTTCCCGCGGAAATACATACAGGAATATTTTTTTTAGTTTTTGACACCGCGGACAATTTTTTTTTATTAATTTTGTTTTATGAACGGATCCATTGTATAAAAGTAATTCTTTTTAAAAAAAAATGTACGTGGGATGTAAGTCCATTGCGTGAAATTACAAAAATTCGTATAGTCCGCGGGATGAGAGACCGATTTAAAAAAAATATATGTACACATTTTACTAACAGATATCGTAACGCACCATTTAAGATTTAAGACCCAGTAAGCGTTCGTCTCCTGCACGCACAGGAGAACGAATTTCATGCGAGTCAGATGCTTATAGTTTTACCGCCAGCCAAATGTGTAATGGAATTATTATATTTCATATATAATAATAATAGTAATATACCAAAAAAAATAGTTAGTTAGTTTCCTTGTACCCAAACTGGATAACTGTTGCCACAAACTGTATTAATACATCGAAAACCTCCGATTTTAGCTGAAGAAAATAAAAAATATGCAAAAATCATCTATAAAAGTAAAACAAAGTAGCCTATTCCACTCACGGACCCGCTCAAATGGGCTTGCAGCGTGGACTTTTCTTGCCTGCCTTTTGCCGGATCGACTAAGAGGATTGGGGCCGTGTTAAGATTACGTTCAATCAAAATGGACAAAAATAACACACACATTCTTTCATTATTAGCACATATAATTATTCACTAATTTACAAATATATAACGCGAAGTTACTTAACGCGGTGGCCAACCGCTATTCCTTCAACATGCAAACGTCTCCGAGTAAGTAACTTCTGGAAGGTCTGAGCAAAGCATAACTCTTGCCTGACCAGGAGCACATAATTGCCTGTACCAGTGGCCGATCGTAAGCGTAATTGGCTATTGTCTCGTTTCGGTTTGTTGCTGTACGACAAAACGTTCACGTTCTCGAGAGAGTTGAGAGAGAGAGTGGAGAATGTGGCGATGTACGATGTTACGTCTCACTAAAGGTAGATACGCCACTATCGCGAGTGGAAAGTTTCACAAATGACGACCAGGGTAGCGATTCTGTGCATATTTTTGACACGACTTAAAGAGAGCATACTTCCAGATACACATAGAACGTCGTGACATTGAAAAGACCGCAATTTTCACTGTATTTGATCTATTTGAGTTCTCCAGAATGGCATTTGGACTCCGAAACGCATCCTAAACATTCCAACGCTACGTAAACGGGGTCCTCAGCGACATCGACTACCCTTTCGTCGACATTGATGACGTGCTCATCGCATCGGAATCTGACGAACAGCACGCTGAACACCTCAGACAGGTCCTTCTAAGACTGGAGAAGGCTAGTCTTTAAAATAATCTTTTTGCGCAGCCTTTTGTCACTTTCCTTAGCCATCAAATCAGCGGAGCTGGTATCGCCACATTGCCTGAGAAAGTCGAGGTAATCCTTCGAGTCCCTCAACCTGCGACCGTCTTTTACCGTAGATTAATTCCTCAAGCAGCGGACCAGCAGGCCCAGATGCATTCACTCATCAACGCAAACAAAAAGAGCGACAAGAGTCCCGTCTCGTGTTCCGGCAACAGAAGCGTTAGAAAATTGCAAACAAACTCTTGCAAATGGAACACTCCTGGTTCATCCGGTGGCGGACGGCCATATCATCTTAAAGACGGACGCCAGCGGCAATTGGCGCAGTCCTTTATCAATTCGCCGATGGCAAAATGGAACCGCTTGGGCTTTTTTAGTAAACTCCACCTGCCATATGAACGCTCATACGACACATACTACAATGAATTGTTGGCCATCGATCAACCAACTCGTCAGATTACCAGGGATACCCTTTGCTGAGAATCAAAAGGACGACGCGGACCTCATCATATACATCAAGGAAAGTCCAAATCAGTTACGCTCCATCACCACCTAGAAAGAAAAAACACTCTATTGTGACAACCAGTAGAATCAGGCCTTTTGTTCCTGATGTCTTGCATCCAGGAATCCGAGCAACGAGGAACCTAATTTGTGAACGATACTTCTGGCCGGGAATGAAGAAGCACATAAACGTCTGGGCAAGTGTTTCCTTGCCAGAAATTGAATGTTTCCAGACAAAATCGCTCCGCTTTCGAGAAGCACCAGACGCCATAGATTTGTTTTCACATAATAAACATATATATCCTGATCAACATTTATACGGTTTAGGAATTCGTTCAGATCTGTTCGTTTATTTGAAATGTTGTTAGTGTCCCATTGGAGAAACCTAATATATCTATTTGAAGACTTATTTTATCGTGAGGATGAAGATAGCCTGAATAAGCTCGGCCCTGGTATTGCATTTGCTTGTTGTATTAATATATGTCGTATATCACAATTGCAGAACGAATTCGTAAAATGTCGCAATGTTACATTTGTCATGTCGTTAATCACAATGCACAAATCGCGGTTATAGATGGAAGTGTAATGATCCATGACCCCACATTTGGCATTTGACACAACAACAAAAAAACTACAAACAATTACATTTATAAGTATAGTATATATTTTCGAATATTTAATACACATCTATTATTATAATTTTTTTTTTCTAAAACAGAAATACAGCAGTTCTTCATTTAAAAAAAAAAAACAAACAAAAAACAGTTTACATATCACAAAAGTAGTTTTTTTTTTCATTTCTTGTTTCTTTCAAAGAAAAATACATAAGAAATACGATAGAGAAAAAAATGCTTGACTAAAATTAGCAAATCTTAATTGAAATGCACACGCACACACACACACACACGAACACAATGTATGTATAGGTATATAAAGAAAATGCAAGTGATGAGTTTTTTTTTCTTGGGCTGTGTGTATATGTTTACGTGTAAATTGTATAGATAAATAAGTTTCTGTAGAAAATAATTGTGACTGAATTTATATAAATATAGTACTCACAGTGAACATTAATTTATGTGTTTTATTTTGTATATTTTTTTTTTATATTATGTAGCATATATTTATGTAATCTGAAATCTGGGGGTACACAATACACACATAGATTCTATATATTTGTTTTATCTAAATCATCTAATCCAGTAATATAAGAGTATATCAATTAATGTATATGATGATGCACACATTTATAAAAGGATGAGTGTATTTGATTAAGAAGAGTTTGGTCGCTCAGCAGTTCTGGAAATTGTAAAAATTAGCAGATTAATAAAACATATATTTAAACTAAAGAAATGCGCATACATACCTTTCACTTTTCTGGGCTGTTGGCGCTGAAGTAGTTGTCACTGTGTTGGTAGATTGACGTTGAATTGGGGTTGACATACTAGGCACAGGATCGTCATATCGAATATTGGCTATAGCCTGAACGCAGAAAAAACCCGTAATTAATCTCATGTTTTTGTTTGTTGCAAATTATAAATTAGTTTCTTAGAGCAATTTGCCAATATTTGCTAATGAATTTGAATGAGTGTGTGCTACACAGCAGAGGAGTAGTTTTGCGATCTCGTTCGAGTTCTAAAGCTTGGTACAAAAACAATGGAGTCTGATGGACACCGAAGCAAATTGCTTTATACTTACATATAGAAACAGACAGACAGTTGTCCGCGCGAAAATCATATGCATATGAGAGTAGTGCACGATTGGCAATATGGAATAGAAAATTGGAAAAATCTACATGAATTAGATGTCAGCAGCCGAACATTTGTATGTGGAGCTGTGCTGATGATGATGTTTGTTGTTTGCATGCGACTGTGATGAGGGTGGTGATGGCCGTGGCTCTGATGTGGCGGCCACACTTCTTCGATGTACCGATCGAGCGTCACGATCATCTGCCTTGGGAAGCGGATGGGTGACTGAGTTCGGTGGCTTTGGTGCCGAGGATCGCTTGAAATGTGCATGTAAATATTTTCGATTTTATTTTCAAGTGTGAAATGTGAATTTAAAAAAATATATATATAATTCTTAAGCAATGCAGTCATACACACACGAGGTTAGCTCTACTAAATACAAAGAAAAAAATGGACTGGACTTTTGATGTTAGTTTTATGTATGAAATGATTCATACTAATACTAGTTTATCAATTATATGTATATACAAGTGTATCAATAGCAAGGCAACGCAAAACTCTAAAAAACTAATTTTCACAAATTTACAAATTATAATAATAAACATAAAACGAACCTGCATAAAACGATTACCATCCGAGCTAGGACTAATGTCAGAGATGCCAGTGTACATGCGGTCATTACCCGATGGCAACATAAAAACATCGCGTAGGGATAAAGGCTCTGACTCACCGACACCATTTAAGTTTGTCGAGTTTCGTGCCCTCGACGACAAAATATTCTTACGCTTGATTGCGTTCAGCACATTGTATCGACTGGACAATAGCTCGGACGGCAATGGCGGCGGTATGTGCCGACAATCGGCTGGTAATCGTGCACACGTTGTGCCATATGTTGAAGATGACGCACCATTGGCAGCATCGTATTGATGCGGTGTAGGATTGTCATGCACTAGTTGCCTTATTAAAATTGCCGATGAATTCTTATTGGATCGATCGCTTGGTGCCGTTGTCGGAACAATTGTATGGGTACCTCGGGTTGTATGTAATACTGGTGGTGTATCAGTGTTTGTATTGTTTGGCGATGAATTGTTGAAGAAAACATTTGTCCAGAAACTAAGGTCCTTCATTTCTGGACGATCCATTGGATATTTTGCAGCTGCCAATTCATAGGATCGTTGCAAGTAGTTAGGATCTCGAGTCCATGGAGCTTCTGGCCAATAGTGTGCTGAGTTTGCTAAATCCGCGGCTCGTTCGTTTGCAGCCTTTGTAAGACGATCCCAATTTCGCTTACGACCATTACAGCCCATATTAAACTCTCCCATCAGTTGATCAATTGTACTGTCCGAGTCATTGTTCAAATACAATGAACTACTGCCTTCGCCAGCGCTTGAACTACCGTTGTTGCAGGCTTCGACAGCAGCACTAATTGCAGCAAATTTTCCTTGTCCGAACGAAGTAGGGGCCGCCGCAGCAGCAGCGGCGTGATGACGATCTGGACGAATCTGCTGATGACCATATGGATGCTGATGATTTCTAGCCGTCATACCATTCATATGAGATCGAGACTCTGGTGAGAACTGTATGTTGTGCAGCAGTCGGTCAAATCGGGCGTACGCATCCTAAACAATTGGTGTTTTTTTTTGGGTTCACAAAGAAAATCATAATAAAAATCAGGACAAAATTAAAGTGTAAACGTAAACAGAATAAAAAGCATTCAGTTTTTTTTTTACAATATTTTGTAGAGAATGCGATAGAAATTCATCGTCTAAGCTACTTGTATTGTAATATATAGTATTATGTAACACTGATAAATAAATAAAATAATAAAAAATAAAAAAATAGGTCATGCACAGGCACATAAAGGGTAGAGGTGTACCTGTGAGTTCCACGATGAGGCTGGTTCTTCGATTGCGGCAGTAGCTCCGTTCTGAATATACATTGGTATATTTCGAGAGTTCAGTAGAGTGGCTACAGGGGTAAAAATAGAATCTTTAATGTTTGGTGCATACGGTGAAAAAATATGATATACTTACAATCTGGCGTTCGTAGGGAATCAGAGGATGTTGGTATTGCCGTTGCCAGTGAACTAACCAATGGACCGGCACTCATCTTTGGCGGTTCGAGCAGTGTTTCTAGTACACTTGCCGATGTAATGGGACTTCGATAATTGTTGCGCGTTGCTATCAAATTAGGCAATTATTACTATATATATTATGTGGTACTCTCCGTAGTAATACATACAACGAGCTGATGATGGATTGGAGTCTGGTATACTAGTAGTATTAGAAGCAGAGTCATCAAACAAATTTAAAAGCATCATTTCTTCTTCCATGTTATTCGTATCACCGAGTACACTGTTCGAAGCAGATGTTTGACTGGGCATACGATGTGCTAGTGAGAATTCAGCGTACTCGACATCATTTTCACCGGAAATAGTTTCTTCTTCATGTCCATCCAGTGAACTTGGTGAATCATCATCATCACTTGCATCGGGCATTGTTTTTGAAGCCGTATTTCTCGGACCAGTTCGATTGTCGTTTGATGATTCATCATCCTGAAAGTTTAAAAGGTTTTATTTTATTTTATTTATTTTATTATTATCTTATGTATATTTTGACTTATAATATATTTGAAAGTTGTGTGTCTTATAAAATCTAATAATTAACTTTAATTCATTCGGATTGTTAGAGAGAATATTATGTAGTGAATATTTTTTCTTGATGTTTTTGTTTTGTTGGTGAAATTGAGTCAGTTATAGGGGTGGTGTAGGCTTCAGATATGGATTCGTGTTGTGCATTTTGTGCAGCTCTATCCGCTCTCTCATTACCATAAATGCCAATGGGGCTCGTAATCCATATAATTTATAACTGGCGGAGGGCGTGTTGGATTTGTCTAATGTAATGGTTTGAGTGTTGGTGATTTTTTAAAGATTTAATTACACTAGACGAGTCAGTAAATATGGCAAACTTATTGTGTGTGTGCTTCTAGATATACTTTACAGCTTTTAGGATCACTATCATTTCAGCGGTGAAAATGCTGCATGTTTTGGGAATGTTCCATTTTTTTCGGTGTGGTTGGTAACAAATGCACATCCTACATGCTTTTTTGTCTTCGATCCGTCGGTATAAATATGGATATTGTCCGGAATGCTGTTGCAGACGACAATAGTGTTGGTGGTAAATCTCGTTTTGTTGAGGCCATGCGTAATCTGCTTAATTCTTCGTGGAATCTGATGTTTATGGGTGTCCATGGTGCAAGTTCGGAAGCGAATCCGTGTTGCGCGATTATTATACAATATTCTTCTAAAATCTTAGATGATCTCGAGAAAAAATATTTGCATCTTTCGTCGTTTGCATTTCCATTTGAGATGTTTTCTAGCTGATAAATGGTTTGCTGAAATTTTTGACACTTTTCTTGGTAATTTTTGTTTTCCATATATATGACCAGATCGTCAGCAAACAAGAGTCCTTTGACTGGCGTTATTAAATTATCCATGATACAGTTAATGGCGATGAGGAATAATGTAACTGCGATTGGAGACCCCTGGGGAATTCCATTCTCTTGTTGGTACGTGTACGTACGTGTTTTCGATTACGAAATTGTCGATGAAGTTGAAGAGGTTGCTCGATATACCAAGTCGATTAAGGCTTTCATAGATGACAGCTTTCCAGACCATTTGGTAGGCTTTGGAAATGTCACAAAATATTGCGATTATATGGTTTTTATTTTGGAAAGCATTTTATATGTCGGCTATTAGATGATCGGTTGTAGAATGGTTTCTCCTAAATCCAGCCTGGTGTTTGTTAATGAAATTATCTTGCTCAATAAAGAATGTGAGTCGTGGATTTACAATGCCTTCGATGATTTTACACATACAACTCGTCAACGATATTGGTCGAAAACTGTCGTCAGATGTAGATGTTTTCCCATATTTTAGTATCGGAATTATTACTGCATGCCTCCATTCGTCTGGGAACGGTGTTTGTTGGGTCCATATATCGTTGAATAATATTAATAGCATCTGTTTTTGGTTGTTGGGTAGGTGCTTGATCATCATGTAATGGATGTTGTCTGGGCCTGAAGTGCTGACTTTATATGCCTTGAGTGTGCGTTCTAGTTCTTCTTATTGTTGTTTGTAGTATATTCGCCAGCATTTCTTTAAGAGCTTCGGTGTTGGATTCAAAGTCAGGTCTGTAGTTGTGAGAGCTACTCGCTTCTTGAAACTCCTTTACTAATAGATTAACGATTACTTGAGGATCAATGTGATGTATTTGGTGTTCGTTAATAACTGGAACACATGTTGATTTGTAATTTCCACGAATTCTATTGATTTTTACATAAAAGTCTTTTGTAGATGTGCTTTGGTCAATAGTTTCTATGTACTGGTTCCAGGATGTTTGTTTGGCTTTTTGAATAGCTCGTCTCGCTTTCGTTTGTGCCTTTTTGTATTGGTTGTTGTTGTGAATTGTTGGATGAATTTCAAATATTCTCAATATGCGTTTCCTTGTTTTTATCAGCTCACATATTTCTTCGCTCCACTAGGGTACTTGCCTTGTTGATTTTGGGATACAAGTTTCAGCTACTTCGATGATTTCCTGAGTGATCTGATGTATTGTTGTTGATGTCGATGCTTTTTTTGTTATACTGATCCCTGTAAGCTGCTTCAATAATCCATTTCGGTCGTCTTGATTGTGAGATTTTTGTTGAGAAAAATATTATGACGATCGGGAAGTGGTCGTGCAGTTTTAACAAGTCTAAGACGGATATGGTGTGGGATAATATTGCACAACTTCCTATGGCCTCCGTACACTTTACCACAATTGGGACTAACCTGATTCAGACCAAGTCAATATTCTATTAATAACTACACTAAGATTTTTTATTTTTTCAGAAGGAATAATTGAAACACCCCCAAGTCTGATATCAGGCCATCGAGAAGTGTCTATTATGGTTTTCGAGATATATAGTATATGACCTAGGTTTTAAGGGGATTAAGTCTGAGACCATTGCCTTCAGATTTTTGTTTTATTCTGTCAAGTTCAGTGTTAACGCAGGATATAACATCAGAACCCCTCTGATGTTCGTACACACATGTTGACATTAAAATCACCAGTCAACATGATATCATCACAAATATGACTTAGGCTTGTTAACGCTTGCTCGAAATTAGTAAAATCGCTGTTTCAGGGTGGATTATATACTAAGCCTATGTGAAATAAGATGTTACTAAAGAGAATTTCATCAACAAACAAATACTTGTAGCTGGAGATATATCGAGAATCTTACTAGATATGCCAGATTAATGTAAACTACCAGACCATCATCACTGCTTGCTGTTGATTAGTCCCCCGATGTACAGGGCGGGTGACGGTCAGTTGAAAACTATACTGGCAGACGTGAGGAAATTAAGAAATTCCCCCCAGCCGAGCTTAGTGCAACCAGTCGCACTGCGGTTCAAGCTGTAAAATAACTGGTAGAGGTCTGCGTCTCGAAGCCTTACCAAAAATAGTACCAAGGGAGGCAGAACGCCCCCCCGAGAATAGTCTCTGGCCAGTCGACTAGGTAGGGCCATAGCGGGAGTCTCGTGGTGGATGTGGATAAAATTCACATTCGCGACTAAGGTGGATCGTCACAAAATTACTCAGGCACCAGTCCGCCAGCCTGCATAGCTTGTAAGGGAGTAAATAGATCCCGCTCCGACAAGTGAGGAGTTTTACCTTACAGATTAACAAAACTGGTGGTAGAACCTCGGTACTGCCAAGTTTCAACAGCTATATTGAGCCCTCCCAGGCAGGGGGGACATGCGGTTTACCTTATGGCAGGAACCTATAAGTCGCTGGCATCGAGAATATTTATCGTGGCCAATTCGGAAAGTCAAGTGTGCTTTGACATGTTGAAATGTAAATGATATTGGCATATGATCAAACGAATAAGGTTCCATATGCTGCTCAAAAATTTCCTTGAATAGGAACTGGCCATTCTACCTCTAATCCGCACTATCGGTACAACGGCATGCCAGAACATACAACCCCAAACCATTACGTTTCCACCACCAAACTTTAAAGTTTTAATAGTATATACTGGATTAAAAGCGTCTTGTCTCGGACGTAAAACTTTATTATTACCATCCCCTACCCGTTTAAACTTGGACTCGTCACTCCAGAGAATGTTTGAATCTGTTGGTCTCGGATACAATACAGTCATGCAGAAGACGGCAAATGAATCCATTTGCTCACCTCGAGTCCTAGTTTTGTTTTTATCTCCATCGACGATATGAACGGATGACTTTGGCACATCGTACAATATTTCGGAGTTGGACAAACATGGACAGCATTTGACGAAATGCACGAAGCGGTTATAAATCAATCTGTTGTTGCGGATCTGGAACAGCGATATAGTTCAGATTGAAGCCAAAATTTGCCGACAGCGAAATGGGCCCTGGAACGAGTGAGTGAAGTTCATCTTGGCAATGATAACAACGTACTCATGGTGACCATTAAAACACACTCACACAATAATTGTAACAAAAAATATAGAATACAGACAGATTTGATTCGGATGTTTCATTAAGGAATAACGGATTAGGGTATTACATTGGCGACAAGGATAAACAAGCCAAGTAGATATTATCCATCAGGTACAGTGTGTAAAGCATGTGGTCAAACTGATCACAAAACGAATATTTGCAAATATCGCACTTACACCACATGTGATTTTTGTCAACAGTATGGACACATTAAGTACATTAAGGTAATGGAAAACCATAATAAACAAATTAATAAAATTGTTGTAGATGATTCAGGAGACCCTTTCAAAATTTAACGTTAATATGGAAATTGACACTGGATCACATATATCGGTCATGTCAGAAGATTAATACAAACAAATATTTGGAGCACAAAGTCAGTGAGTGATCAGATATAATCCTGAGGACCTATAATGATACACAAATCCGTGCTCTAGGTAAATCCAAAACAAATATAGGTTTCAGTGGGAGGTGGCCCATCGCTGTTATTGGTAGCATTAAAAATTTAACTCCAGCTTCTAAGACTCTCGATAAGTATCGCGATTTGTTCGATAACACGCCGGGAAAATTTAAAGGAAAAAAGATCAAGTTGCGCCTAGCCATAGACACAATTCCAATTTACCGTCAGATTGAAGTGTTTCAATAGCCCTAATCAAATCGGTATAGTTGGAGCTTGAGAGACTGGAAAGGCGTGGCAGTATCACCAGATTGGGAATCAACCCTGGTACCTGTCATTAAGGATTACGGCACAAGGAAGGTGGAAGCGATATCTTGGATCAAAGCACCAACTACAGTCAATGAAGTTAAAAGTTTAATATGAGTGATTGCTAAATTCATGCCAAACCTGGCACACATCACGAAAGAGTCGACTTTCTAACATCTGCAGAAAAAAACTTCACTTCACTTTGGGGTCAGTAAATTGTTTTAATATCTTAACGGCACGCACTTCAATTTTTACAAACCACAAACCAATCTTATTTTATTTTTGGAGAGCATTCCCCAGCGCCGCACATAGCATCTGCTAGACTACAACGATGGTCAACGAATCTGGCTACCTTTGATATGAGTGGATTCTAATGATCTATGCATATGTATGTACGGACATAGAGTAAACGCTCCGTGCAGTCTGATGGAGAAGTTTATTCAAGAGCTACATAATACTCACCTGGGTTCAAAACCAAAACCACGGTCAATAAAAAATTGCCGAAGAGTGAAACAGTTTGTGACAGAGTGTACTCATCGATTTTAGAGAAGAAGGACACATGATTGATACTTATTCTAAGTGGCCAGAAGTATTAATTATGAACAACATTAAAACCGAAACTAAAAATCGAAAGGAACAAAGTATTTTTTGAGAAAGTGACCAGGGAAAGTAAAGTAGGGGAGAAAATAGAAAGTTGCGTTGAACATTCATCGCAAATTTCGAACACTTTTAAAAACTTAGTTATTAAATATAATAAATATTTGTAATTATTACAATTTCAACCAAAAATTAGTTAATAACTCAATTATTTATTTAATAATCATATAATTTTTTCGTGTGTGTATGTTTTCATATCATAAAAAACAAACGACACATAAACCAGATGCACAATGAAAACACATATCCTGCTGCATCATCATACTCTAAACAAAATTAACAAATAAATGAGCTAAAATTCTATTTCCGCTTATTTCTACGTGCTGTGTTTGTTGATTTTCCGTAAAAAGTCTGGATCCTCAAGACGTTTATTACATTGTACAAATAAACTAATAAATAATTGAAAACAAATCTTACCGAATCCGAGCTAGAGCTGGAGAATGTATTCCTTGAGCGTAGGTTCGGTGATGACAATGAAATAACCAACGGTTGTATTTTTGAACCTGCAAAATAAAAAAATAATCAACAAATTAAAAAAAAAAATCATTAAAGTAAATTAGTCAAAATATACTAGTAGTAAATGTTGTAACTGTACTGAAACTTGATTTGGGTGCACGGCGTGTGCAGGTCTCCAAGATTCCATTTAAAACTTCTAAAAATGAATGTCCATGTTTGCCATAGGCCACATATTAATTTGATTTTAAACTTACCAGCATTGGGGGCTGTTATTTTGGTGATACCTTTGTTCTCGTCCCCGTTTCCGTTTTTATTTCGTGGTGATGACGTAACGCTACCACCACTATTTCTGGTTTCCTGATCGTCGACGCTTCGTCGCTCAACTTCGGTATTCCCATTGACTAATTGATGAGAGTCATTTGTTGATTCCACAGATGATGTTATAGTATTAGTTTTTGATGACTCTGAAAATTCTGTCAAAATGGCCGCTGCTGCTGTGCCAAGTTCAGAGAGCGATGGTTTGCGTTGTTCATTAGCTGCGGTCGCAATAGCTACGGCATTAGCTGCAGTCAATGCTTTGTGACGACTTAACTCACGCTTTAGACGTTCTCTGAGCTCTTTAACCTCAATATCGTGATGCGATTGTTTGCGCAGCAACTGTGTAATGTACCACTGTTGATCGCGACATCGTTGGTAGAACGTGGATGGTCTGACTTGAAAGCGTAACTCCAATGTGTCCTTCTGAATATTTAGATAACCTTCCGAAGCAAGTAGATCCAATCGAAAGAAACGATTGTATCCCCAGCACTCGCCCACCTCAAAGTCAGAGACAAATTCACGTTGAATGATTTTCGATGAGCTCTGGTGGATCATTTGTACGCGATACTCGTATTTGCTCGTCTCCGGGTAGCCAGTGGTTAATTCCAGAAAAACACTAAGATACTCCCCGCGAACGGCACCATTTCCGTACGGATACACTTTCAAACGCCAGTACAGTCCATTCACTTGTAATGGATTCGAATAAACGGGCACACCTTTTTGTTGCATCATCGTGAATTTGTCCATTAGAAAGGTACCCGTGTCATAGGGTGGAACAATTTCGCTTAGGAAATTGGCTGGAACTGGTGCCGTGACATAACAGGCCATCGGTTTTAGTCGCACCTGATGAATCATCTTTAGCAATTCCGGAGACTTCATGATTAGTTGTGATCGAGAGCATGTATTCAATTGCATCTCGATTTCTTGTAGCAAATGCTCGAGTTGTTCAGTCTCTTGAGTTAATGAGTTCTTTTGTCGCACTAGCGTTAATAGTTTTACTTTTAACTGTGAATCAAGTCGTCCGACCATGAGCTCCACGGCATTGCGAATCTCACGCACTTTGTCATCCTTAGCGTTACGTACGGTCTCGACATTCTTCTCCTAAATTATGTATATATTATGTGAATATATAAAAAAAAAAATTGATAACAAAATAACTAACCACATCTTGTACAAGACTTATCAATTCCACCAAACGACTTTTTAGCTGTGAAACCTCTTCCTTCACCTGTGAGATGTGCGTCTCGTAGACAAGTTCTAAAAAATATAAAATAAATATATATTTATATTATAATAGTATTAACATATGATATCAGACTCACCAAGTTGCTTGAATGTGTGTCCAGAGTGTGTGCCACCCCAGAGGGCACACTGATGACAAATGCAACACTTACACGTCCAACAGTAGACGCTCAGCTTCTCGTGATGCGTTGGACACTGGTCATTCTCATTGTTTCCGGACAAACCGTTCGCCTTAATGTTTGAGCAGATCTGCTGAAGACTTTCAATCTGCAAAGCCACCTCCTCGAACCATCGACAATTTACAAGTTCGTTGACATGCAGTGAGGCTCGACAATGAGGGCATTGAGGTCGTTGTTCGTTCAGCCAGCGTGATATACACATATAACAGCACAGCTTGGAACAGTGAGGACACAGATGAGCCTCCTGCAGTTTCTCCATGCAAATGAAGCAACGGAATACATCGTTCAGGGACTGCAACATATAAAATAACAAGAGAGTTTAAGTATACCGTTGAAAATAATCGCATCTATTTACGAAGACTCTCGACTAAATAAAATGTGTTTGTGTATTGCAGCTGCAAATAACAAAGTGTATGTTATGCGTGTTACGTAAATTACAAGATGATTTGATCAAAACCTGATTTTGCATTTAAGGTCTTTCCATCCATAACATCGCGCTGATCTTGAACTTCATGCTTCGAGTCGAGTGCGTGTGATTGGAAGTGCTGTGATTGGTATATATATATATATATATATATATATATATGAGCACACGTTATGTATTACTCAACCGTGTATAAACTTTGAATATAAACAGTTATTTCTTATGTATATGAGAACACGCGTATAATATTATGTTAATGTTAATAAACGCAGGTCAATTTGTAAAGCGTTTATATGATTTTTTTTCTTTAAACTCGATGTAGTAATTATGTTATTATTATAATTATATGTGCAGTTTTGTGTGAGCTAAATGGTGGCATTCATTTGGGAAGACTTCTTACATTTCTTATAAAGAAACTGATTCTCAGATGGCCCATATTTTATTAATCTTTTGGTTAGAAAAATGTGTTATAATTACGTATTGTATAATAGGAACAGTGGCACTGTAAGGACTCCAACTTGCCGATCCACATTTCTACCAACAAAGCAAGGTGAATTTGCTGTTAGAAGCAGCAACTTATGGTCAGATACTTCTAGCGTTTACACACTGCAACACACTTTTGGGATTTGGATGAAGTGCCGAAGAATGAAAGTGCACTTTGGAATTAAATCATATGGAACATATTTCTAATAAAGTTGAGATTTACGGTTTTGTTTTACATTTAACACCAAGCAGTGTTGAAGGACAATAGCTCGTTTACCAAATTGCGTGTAGCCTTCGACGCTTCGAGGAAAAGCACAAGCGGACTCTAGCATAACGCGTCGATCGCTCTCTCGCCCCTTCATTTGAGGGAGGGTTGGTTAAAGTTTGTATGAAGCTTTTTTGTTTGAAGGAAAAAAAATACATCATTCGAATGAACGATTTTAATAACAAATAACTGTATATTTTGGTCATAGGTTATTTCAACTCCAAAATGGTTTAGCTGAACGCAACATCCGTACTATAACGGATAAAGGCCAACTGCATGCTTTATGACGCGGATTTTGATAAAAATCTATTTTGCAGAAGCGATGAATGCAGCAACTTATTTAAAGAATCACACAGTTTTAAGTGTGCTTGCGGACAAATCACCTATAGAAGTCTGTACCGGTAAGAAACTTAATATCTCACATTTTAGAATTTTCGGATCTTTGACAATGGTACACGTGGCAAAAGAAAAACGTTTGAAGCTGGACTCCAAGTCTAATATGTTGCGTTTCGTAGGATATTGCGACAATACAAAAGGATATCGCCTGATTGTTCCAGAAACATATTTATATTTATATTTATATATATTTAGAAGTTTTACCGAAAGAGACAGAATTGGTTCCGGATATATCAGACCAGGATGATTTTGAGCGAGAATACGATGAGGACGTAAATTCGGATGATGAGGTTTATGAATTAAAAGAAAGTTGTAGCGATGAATCATTTGGAGATGCCGTTGATGACGCTAAAAAAATAATCCAAACTATATTCCGCTAGTGGAAGTTCCATCCAAATCATCTCGAATCAGGAGACCTGGAAACATGCAGGATACGGTAATTATATGGCCGGGCAAATAGATACTAGTGAACGCTTATCTTTTGAAGTAGCCATGAAATCAGAAAAAAAACGCAATGATTGAGGAATATGATTCATTGTTGCGCAAATGAAACATGGAAGCTTGTAGAACTTCCGAGTAGTCGTTAAGCTATTAATAACAAGTGGGTCTTCATGGTCAGAAAAGATTCTGGAGGAAAAATAGTAAGACATAAGGCAAGATTAGTTGCAACAATTTGGTATAGTCTACGAAGAGACATTTTCACTAGTTGCAAGGTATTTTTCCATTCGAGTTTTGATTGCAGACAAGGCGACATAGTAGAAGAGATTTTCATGAAGCAGCCAAAAGGTTTTGATGATGGTTCCGTAAGAGTATGTCTGCTTAAGAAGGCAATTTATACGGACTTAAACAGGAAAGCCGACAGTGGAACGCTAAGTTGAACAACGCTATGGTTCAATCTGGATTCAAGCGATCAGTTTTGGATACATGTGTCTAGACACGAATAGAAGGTGATTCAGTTGTTTATGTTGCGGTCTACGTGGATGACTTATTGATATTTTCAAACAACAACGTCATAAGAATAACAATTAATGCGTAACTTCCAATTGAAAGACCTCGGAGAAGCAAACAGATAGTTGGCATACAAATTAGAAGAAATCGTTCCAAATGTAAGCTATTTCTCGATCAATCTAATTATATGGACAGATGGACAGTTGCAATCCAGTAAAATCGCCAACGGATACAAATTAAAAACTCTCTAAGGAAATAGCACCAAAGACTGATCAGCAGGTGCAGGACATGCCCAAGATTCCATACCAAGAAGCCGTTGGGAGCATATTGTATCTTGCACAATGTACGCGTCCTGATATTGCATTCGTTATTGGAAATGTGAGCAGATTCAATCATAATCCAGGACAGGAACACTTGGCAGCGGTTAGGCGTATATTTGGATATAGACTTGAATATTCAGGTCAAGGTAATCAAGACTTAGTTGGTTATTCAGATCAAGCCTGGGCTGCGGACGTGGAAGACCGAAGATCGTGTACAGGCTATACGTTTTTAAGCTGCAAGGAGGTGCAGTATCTAGGGCAAGCAAAAAACAACACACTGTGGCATTATCTAGTACTGAAGCCGAGTATATATAGGTTTCATTGGCATGTCAGGAGTTGGCATGGTTTCGTCAATTCGAAGAAGAAATAGTAGAAAAAGCTCAAGGAAAGGCGACCATTATCTACTGTGATAACCGAAGTGCATTAAATTTGGCAAACCACGATGTATACTATTGGTAATACTATTATTATTGCACTCACACTCAGTTAAACACATTGTACAATTGAATTCATTTACACACACATTACATACATTTTACCTTTACGCGCAATCAAACGACAAACATCTAAAATTATACATAAAACATTATATTGTGAACTCAACATTTCTATAATAAAACTATAATAGTAAGCGAACACTGAAGATCGTTTAATTCTTGTTTAATTCCAACAGTTAAAAAAATATAAGACTTAATTATTAAAAAAATGTAAAGTGTTGCCGCACTCAGCCGTATTATTTTAGGGATTGTGGAAATTATACATTGGGAGTTATAGGTAAAATATTGTTTTAAGGGTGTTTGTGTGTAAGCGTGATTTAAAAGGTGTTTAATACTTTCTGAAATATTATTTGGATCACATGCTAGATAAGCATAGAGATGGCACGAAGAATGGCGAAGTTTAGAAGGAAACTTTTTAATAAAAAAGAGCACATAATTGAACCCAATACAGAACCTTGAGGTATACCTTTTGTTACTGGCCGGAAAGGGGAATACGAGTAGATGTCTGAAATATAAGCACACTGGGAACGGTTGTAGAGGTAGCTACAGTAGATGTCTGAAATATAAGCACACTGGGAACGGTTGGAGAAGTAGCTACAGATGAGATCACATGCTTTGTTGACAAATTGGAAAAGGGTTTTAAGTTTAGTTATGAGATATTTATGATTGACGTTATCAAAAGCTTTAGAAAAGTCAAGAAGCACTACAACTATTGAGTGCAATGTTTATGTCGTGTGAAATTATCAACAGTGCAGTTGTGGTACTGTAAGATAAGATAAGATAAGATATTCTGTTTTGTTAAAAACTGAGTCTATAATATTGTTATGACCTAGGTTATAATCCTATATGACTGAATGTTTCTCAATGTTTGGGCTGTCAAAAATGCTTCTGCCTCTATAAATAGTGCCAGAGGAGGTAAATCCAATAGCATTTCGATAGCAGCTGTTGGTGCAGTCCGTATAGCTCCAGTCAAACTAATGCATGCATAAAATAGTGGAAGAGTAAAGTTGCGAATTTTCCTTCATCTAGTGAAGAGCATTAGTCCAGTTTTGTCAGGATTCACACTTAGACCAATACGAATGCACCAGTTTTCCACTTTCTTAAGTCCGATTTGCATTAGATCACAGTTTGAATATACAGAATATACAGTTACTTCCAATAGGATGTAAACACAAACTTATGTTTATTAAATCAATATACAAAGTGACCTTTTAATTATTGTTATATATATTTTTTATATTTTAAATTAGTTTATAATACTTGGCTACAAATCAACCAATAAAAGTCCAATTTTGGTAGTTCCTGAAATTAATACAGACATCATTAAAATCCATTAGTAAATACTATGTTCCAAAAGAAAGTAAACATACCTTTTAATAGCCGCAATGACCACCATTTCGTATGGACATCATTGAAAGTCTTCCAGGAAATGACATAGGAACTCGTCTGCACTATTCTGGAGTAATTGAGTTCCATGCAGATTCAATACTTCAGTTCTCTCATATTAGATGGAGCTTCCTCCGCTGTGCGTAGCTTAAGTAAGGCCCACACATTTTCTATCGGAGATTGTTCCGGGCTTTGGGGTGGCCAGTTCAAAATGTCTACATTATTAGTCTGCAGACAATTCTTCACAATTTTAGCCGTGTGGATCGGTGCGTTGTCCTGCTGAAGGATAAAATC
>JANSTU010038052.1:0-11229 GCA_027564075.1 Bolitophila hybrida | reverse complement strand
TATAAGAAATAAAGAATACAAGTACCTATAACCATATATATGTATCGCTTTTACATTACATTTACGTATACATTTACACGGTAGCTATTCAAATTGAATTATACGCTTCAAATAGTATCGACATCATATTCCGAAAAAAGGCTGTGGTGAAAAGCAATCAAATAAATCGCAATACACTAACGACAATATGAGTAAATAATGCAACATTATAATAGAAACTGAATAAACTTTAGAGGCTGCAACACATTTTTATTATATTCATCGATTTACCGGACAGGTATAAATACTCAAAAAATTGTTATTATAATCACACTTCAAGTTGAACTCTTCAATCTAAAACATCTCATATAATCAAGATGACAAATAAAAAAGTTATTTTACTTAGTTTGGGTATTGTAGTAGCGGCAGTGTTAAGTGTTTCGGCCAGAAGTTTTGATTTTGAGGATTTGGAAACGGCTGCATCTGGAAAAAGCGAGGAATGGAAAAAGGGTGGAGGTGATGATCATCATTCGGACCATTTTTCTTCCAAAGGTGAAAAGGGTGACAAAGGATACAAAGGACATCATGAAGAGGAGAAAGGTGAAAAGGGACATCATGACAAGGAAGGACATGCCAAGAGCTATGATGAGAAAGGTGGTCACAAAAAAAGCCACCACGATGATGGTGGTTACCACCACAAGGCAGAGAAGGGAGAAAAGGGAGAGAAAGGCTCCAGTTTCGACGAGAAAGGTTCATATGGTAAAGGACATCACACTAAAGGACATCATGTAATTGCTAAGGGTGATGAATATGAGAAGAAGAAGAAGTTCTTCGATGAAGATCATGATGAAGGCTTTGAAGAAAAATATGGCGATTTCCACGAAGATCATGGGCACAAGAAGGGTGGTTCGCACAAAGCTGGACACCACAAATCATCATTCGATAAAGGTCATCACGGTAAAAAAGGCGGTGATCATAAAGGATCCCATCACAAAGACGAATCGGGCTATAAGGGCAGTAAAGGATCGGACAGTCATTATGGCGATGAGTCGAAGCATGGCAAGAAAGGAGGCAGTGATCATAGCAAGAAGTGGGGCTCAAAGAAAGGTGGACACTAACAAATTAAATTTAAATGTATAACATAGGCAGTGATAGCATAATATAAAAAATACACAATATGAATAAAAAATAAATGATTTAAATGAAAAAAATATGTAATTGACAAGATTCGAACACGTTTTGAGTTGTTTTTGTTGCTTGCATCGAATCCTAAGGATGGTTGGATTTACTCGCCAGTCTTTTGGAAGTTTGAAAAAATATCACCAAGCGACTATTTGCAACTGAGGTTGCAGAAATACCGAATTTAGATTACCTGTTTTACAACCGATTTAGGGTAATTTACTCTGCTTTAGAATACATACATGACGTTGACAAATGCTGTGTTTGTAAACATTGCGCAAAACATATTTATTTATAAGAGTAATAGTAGTAAAGATTTGGCACAAGTGCGATTTTTTTTTATTTTTTCAACTGTAGAGTTTCACTTTTTTAACATATTTGATCGATTTTGTGTTGATATAAAAAATATCAACACAAAGAAGATGTTAAACCCTAATAGTTAATTAGATTTTAGAATTATGTGTTTATTCACCCTCAACACCCAATAGGTGCTGAAGTTCCATTTTTTTCATATACGATGCATTTGCACAATTTTCACAGCGTGAAATTAAATAAAATGAAATGTGAAATAAACTGAAAGAAAAATATTTGTTTTTATTTATTTGTAGCGCCGCTTGAGTACACATTCCGGTTGGACTAGGATTAATCAATTTTGTTGAAAAATAATAAAATGGTGGACTTCGAAAAAAAGACTTTTTGAGTGGAAAACAGAGAGTAAAAAAATAGAGACAAAAAAGACTAGTTCCTGCGGTAGCTATTGATGAATAGAATAACATATTTAAATGTTAGCCAAATCGGATAGATATAAACATTTTTATTACCAAAATGGCTTTTAAAATTTTAACAAACGATTTACTATAGAAAAATCTTACACTAATCAACTTCTTCATTGGCAGATATAATGGTAATGCACAAACAATAAAGGGGCAATCACGTTTAGGTGATATAACTTAGTCATTATTTCGAATTTTTGTCTACAATATATTCTTAATATATATTACATTCGAAATATGTAAAAAAGACGTTTTTTATAAACCAAGTTATCAGATTTAAAATCTAAACTTTGAGTATTTCTCCCTTTAATAATCGCCAACTATATATTAGGTCTACAACTAAGTTTTTAAGGTTGGCACATAGATGTCGCTCCTGCATCCACTTCTCAACGCATCCAAGCAAAACCAACTTCATTCGAAAGCGTCATTATTCTGTCATTTGTTTGGTGTGTAAACAACGAATTTTGTGAACGGTTAACCATGTCGAGTTTCTCGCCGTCAAAACGTAATTTGCGGGAAGCATTGTTATTAAGCATTAAATTTGTAATCGGGAGGCACTGATTCATAATCTTCAAACATCAAGCCAAGAATATATTAAAGCTTGTTACATTGAAGCAATCTATTTTCGTCCTTATGTTCAAAAGTCAGAATTTCACGGACAATGGCCAAAGTTTAAGGGTTTCTGCAGATTTTTTACGGAAAAAATTTCACTAACTAAATTACATTTTTTCACTAACAGGTTGCGATATTTTGAAATTACATGAGTTTTCTATAAATGACTTGAATAGTATCGATGTCGATAAAAGCATATTTTATAAGCGTGGAAAAGTGGCCGGCATCCTCGGCGGACTAAAACCCATTGGATTTCTGTATATAGGGCTATATGAAGATTGCAATTTGCCATTTTCAAAGCGTTCCTAAAGCCACGTTCACCTAGTCTGTCTTTATTTTTTCATGAGTATAAACAAGACACAGGGAAAGTCTCTTAAGCTACAGGCCAAAATTTACAAACATTGTGCTTTTCCCATGGCAAATTATATGTTGCTTAAAATATTATATAAGGCCTAAAATATGATCTATTCGCAAGCAGTTCTATAGAGATAATGTGAAGCAGATCAATGTCGATTAGAATTATTTAAAAAACAACTTGCAAATCTGTGTTTTAAGTGGAGCTTTTGGGGATATTTATGCCTGCAAAGCTGACATGAGTAAAACGACGTACCTGGATGGCGACGCCGATCTTCATAATGCATATATATTATGTCATAGAAAAAAAGTCTATAAACATCTACTCCCAGCTGGATAAGCTATAAAAGCTTATATAATTACTTTCATTGACGTTTAACTGTCTTATGATGACTCTAAATATAAGCGCATATAAACTCTAACTATGTAAATTAGGGTTGTCCATATAATTAAAGTTGCTTAGATTCACATCACTTCACTTGGAATCAGCTTCCGATAATTATATGAAGATATTTGTTTTTTATAATTTTTTTTTAAATAATTTAGATGTTTTTTTAAGGAAAAGTGAATAAAATACTAGATTAGGCATAAAACCTTAGCCTTAATAATTACAAATAATATATGCATATTTTTGTATAACTAATTCCCGAAAGAAAAAAAATCTTTTAATTTATTTTTATTAATTTTATTTTATTTCCACCCTAATTTACAAAAAATAATTTATTGTATCAAATGTTTTTTTCTAAATTAAAATTAATTTAATAAGGCTACGAATTTAGCAAACACCGCAAAATTTTATTTAGCATTCCAAAATAATCAAAATCGCCCTCCGCCAAATTTATTTCTTCACAGGTAACAATTCAAAAATTCTTACCAATTAATTTAAATGTGAATTTTAAAAGTTACAAAATTGAACTCCAAGCTCGTTGAAAACACCCTTTGAAACACACTTAAGGAAAACAGCCCTTGGGAATGGCGGATAGAGGGTCATGGAATAGTACCCTATGGCAAAAACCGGGTCGTCGAATAGTAAGTACCCTGTAAAGCTACTGATTTCGATTTCGGTGTTCGTTTTTATAACAATTACTTAATTATTCACTAGGCATTTTTGCATTTTCTGTAATTTTTTTTTTGCTTTTTTTGGTGAGCAATCATTTTTTCGGTGTGATTTAATTTTATTTTTGGTGTGTATTTTTTTTCGGTGAGAATACATTTTTTACCCATTTAATAATATATGTAGTTATGTATGACATAATATGATAAATAATTAAATATACTGTATATATATATAAGTAGAGCTGATTTGAAAAACGCTTTCTATTATAGCAAATACTGTTTCTACGCTTCATTTGTTTTATGAGGATAAGTAAGATGTTTTTTTTTGAAAAAACTATATTTTATTATTCAACATGATTGCCTTCGAGGGCGATACAGCGATTATAGCGGTCATACAGTTTTTCGATACAATTTTTATAGTACGATTTCTCATTCTCGTCAAAATAGGCCTCAGTTTCAGCGATTACTTATCATTGGACTTAAATTTATTTCCAGCAAGCATTCTCTTTAGATCTGAAAACAGGAAAAAGTCCCTGGAAGCTAAATGTGAAGAATATGACGGGTGGGTAAGTAATTCGAAGCCCAATTCATTCAATTTTGCCATCGTTTTCATCGATTCATTGTTGTTTTTGGTCGAATTCACACCACACTCACGAGGCTCATTGCACAGATCTTTCGCATACCCAAATGTTTGTGTAAAATGTCTTTATAATGTCAGCAAGCTCAAGCACCTTCAATTTGAGATCGTTCATAACTAATTTGTGGATTTTTTGATGTTTTCTGGAATAACAGCCTTATTTGGGCGTCTACTGCGTTCTGCATCACTTTCCAACCATTTCTTTTTCAAAAACCAAAGTTGCTTCACACAAAATGCTATAACTCACGAATCAATTATCAGATTGCTGTTAAATGTATACACGTATTGTTTAAACGTTAGTACTAAATACAAATCATAAGAAAAAAGTCTAGTAACGCAGTCTTGTGTAATCCTACGGACTTATTGAATGACCTAGTACGTCAAAGCTTGGATAAACGCTACTCAGCCCCACAACACGATTTGTTTTTTTTTTAACTAATGCATTCCTTTTCGAACAAAGCTACATAAGCAAGGATATGATTGCTTTTGTATTTTTTGACCCTTTACACGAAAAAGCTTCAATGGTGCAGGCTCTTCGAACACCCGAGAAAAAAGTTAAAAGGATTCAGCTAAAATATGCAAATATTCAAAATGCTTGGTTATGAGATTTGTTTATCTTCAAATACAATGAATGTCTTCAAGTTATTGTGACTTCCCATATGTTTTTAAAAAACGCATGATAAAAGTTAAACACAAGATTTATAAGGTCTTTCATTTGTATCATTCTTATTTCTCTTTTATTATTATTATTAGTTTAAAATTGACGAAATAGTGGAAGACTTTTTTAAACCAAATATCCTCGGCATCCTTAACTATAATATAACATACTTTAATCAATTCTTTTATATGTATGTCCATTGTATAGCATTATATTTATTTGCTAGCACCTCTATCTATACGTAAACCTATAATTCTAAGCCCGTTTTTGAGTTCAACACCGAGATAATACTATAGCCGGCGTGTTGTACCACACAACCGCACCTCTTTAATCTCTACCTCAATTATTTCTCTGTAAAATACCTTCGCTTTAATACAGACATTAGGTACAAAATAAGCGCGCACACAGCCATAGACTCCCCATACTAGTATAATACTCTAAATTACGTAAAAGGTACATAAATACATATAATATACAATATATATATATATATATATATAATGCCACACATTGCGCCCCGCATGTGTGATGTGCATAAGCACACTAACACACACATAACAAATATAAATTATGTATATATATATAGCAAGCAACGCCTACGACAAACGCGTACAAGCATTTAAAAGGCAAAAAGACGACAACAAATTATTTACTTTTGAAACCTGCAATTAAGTTAAGCACACGTGTGTGTCAGTTTGCGGGAGTGTGTATATGTATGTGTGTGCGCTCTGTTATACAAACAAGGGCAAAACAGAGCATTAAACGAGCTTAAGCCATATAAGGACGAATAAAGCCACGCACACATACACAACCACCCACCGCCCGCCTACATGAAGTGAAACCACAGCAAGCAAGAATACTGCATGAAAAGTTTTGTTCTCCTCCTCCGCATTGAATGTGGGGTTTGTCGATTAGACAAATGGGAAATGATCAAATCATTATTCTCGAAAAACCAGCGGCTACTGGTACATATGTGAGTATACCAAAAGCATTTTCAGGAAAATTCATTGATTGCCAAACTCTACAGGAAAACGTAAATAAGTTTGACAGGCCAATGTAACCGAATTACTTGTATATATCATGGAAGATAAATGTGAATGTGCTTTGTGTATCTGTGTGCGTATGTATGCGGGTGTGCGTGTGTGTAACTTGCTCATTCTCTATTTCTATGTCTATCGAGAGCATTGTTCAATTTGTGTATTCTTGTATTTTACATATTTACTACACCTCAGTATTTCCGAAGCCGAAGGCGTAGAGCTCACGCGGATTTGCATAAAGGTATAAGGGTATCTGATAATATTTATGTTCATTGTCAACAGCAGTATAGAGAAGAGGAACCGAATAGAATGAAAACCAAATTCAAGCGTAACACATTCAAATTTATATTAGTATGTATAAACGTAGACATAAAGGACATTCTATGTGTTAGTGTACGCATAAATTGTCAGTAGCTAAAAAGGCAAGCGTAATTAAAACAAAATGTATACAGATTAGTACTACGCAATGTTTTTTTGGGATAGGATCTTTTGCATGAGCTTAAGGAAAATTGAAAATTTGTTTCAGTCTATATAAATAACTTTTTCTGTGTGAGAGGGTATACCCAGACATCTTAAATATGTATTAGCATGTTTATCAATATGCCCAATCTGCTCTTGCGGTTGAACAAAGAAAATATATATATAATATATATGTATATCGACTACGAATTACTATTTGATGAGCATACTCAATATAATACACAAACTCTAACCAATATACTTACAGAGGCACACACAACACACAAACACGCGCACACACACTAACATACAAACTGCGAAATCCAATCCGTGACCCCGAACCTATTAGCAAGTTATTCAAATTAAGAGGTTTTCGGTGTGCGGGTTTCCCGAAAGTTTTGAACTTTGTCGAAAGTTCGATAATTTTATATAATATTCAGTATCGGAAAATTCAATCCGCCGAGGCTTGGGTAAAAGTTATATATGTATATATATATATAAATCTATACAGTAATTAGGCACATCTGAGAAGCGCGCGAAATTGTGAATATTTAAATGTGTGAAAGACTGTCAGTTTTGAGGTTGGGCCTCTGGTGTGCCAGAGTTCTATAGTGTCGATAAATTATTATTATATGTTCTGAGGTGAGGGAATTAATGAGCTTGCAATATTTCTGCTTATCCCCCGGGGTGTGGCAGAAATATTGACTTTATGGTGATTATTTAAAATAAGTTTCATTGAAAGCTATAGGGTATACAATTTTAAAGCTTTTTTATGTTTGTGAGCAAAAATGTATACAACGAATTGATTTAGAAACATGTGAATATAAGCACTGCTCTTTAATAACAAGGATCTACGTCCAGAGTATATGTTAATATTGAATTGTTGAAATTAATTAAAATTCTGGACATTCATATGTTTTGTTTCTAGAGATCGGATTTTCATTCCAGCAGTTACTAGTTAATTTTTTTAGTTCAAATGACACAACTGGCTGCACAAAGTAAATCATAATCCATATTTCGGATTTGGTTCAAAATGCAGACTTTTAGGATTAAATATATGTAAATAATGGGTAGTAACTAATTAAATAAATGATTAAAAAAGGGAATCAAATGGGACTTCGTTTTTTTGTTGTTAGCCAAGATGGCAAACGTTTTTTTAGAAATCGAGTCGATATCACCATCGATGACGTCAGTTGCAAAGACCACAAATTGAAGTGGTTTGTTTGGGCTACTCGGTTTGGGCAGCCTCGCTTCTTTAAACAATTAAATATAACATACTGAATATAAGATAGATAGCGATTATAACGATATTTTTGCGAGCTTTTTTCTTGGACAAATATTTCTAGGTCCAACTGCACGTTCGAATTAGAAATTCTGGTCAACATAAACGTCTATCCAATGCCCCAACTTTTTAACATCGCTGTCTTCCTATGTGTGCTTTATTAAATGTCTTCTTCATACGTGTCTTTTCCCTCATCAAAAATAAGGGAAATATTATAATTGGGTTTTAAAAATTATATTTAGTTATATTTGTATATTCTTATTATGCTTATTTTAGAAAAAATCATTTTTAAAGTGACGCGATTCTCCACTGTCACCCATTTACGTCTTTTCGGTTGCTTAAAAAGTATGTTTTTTTTGTTGTGGCCTTCACAGCTGGCTTGAACGAAGCGTAGTCGAGTGGTCCAATTTTCCATTACTTTCTCGACTTTGAGAATTTTCGCATTCAAGAATTCGACGGTTATGTCATCAACCAGAAGCTCATTTTGAGCACGATTTGACTAAATTTAGCGAATGCGATCCATGGTTACTCGAATTAATTGTACAGCGACTACTGATTATCGTCCATCCACTTCAAGGAGCCTTAATATATATAACATATATTGCGATTTTATATATAAAATATGTACACTAAAACATTAAATTCAAACAAACTTGGTGTGAAATATTTTTATTTATTTTGAATTAAATTAACTAAAACATTATAGATTATAAACTAGGTTATAAAATCGTTCAAAAACGACATGACTTTTAGGTCTGAGACTTTTTGTCCATAAGTGTTTTGAAATTTAAAAACATAAGCTCTTGATTTACAAATTAACAATATTGAATTTTTCGTTTTATGATTTTGTAGTAAATTATTTTAAAACAATATAACAAATGTCCATTAGAACTTTTATTTTCAGAAATTTTGATATAAAATTGAAATGCGGTAAGCACTCAATAACAATAACAATCCTATTCCCGTTCAAAAGCATATAAGTTTGAAAGTCATAGACTGCTGGTTTTTAAAATACAAAGATAAGTCTTCTAAATTAGTAACCATTTTGAAAAACTGTTCTCAGAACAAAATATGAAAGAATAACATTGCCCGACATTGCTTTCAAAATCAGCATGGTGAAGTTAAACTTAAATTAATAGAAAATATAAACATATTCAACGCACGAATAAATTAGAACTTCTATGATCTAATACACATTCGTTGGTTAGGTGTCTTATCTTACTATTTATATTCGGAATCGAGGTACATCAACGCAATATATACATAAATCGCATCAATGTCCCGTTTGTCCAAATCAATAACCTATTTCATAAATAGCAAAAAAAAACACTTCGCCCTGCCGGGAATCAAACTATAACTATTATTTAGTAGAATATCAAAATAATTGTTGATCGGGAACAAAACTCCTCTTGAGTTCAATGAAAAACTCAACATATTTCATCATTAATTTGCTGTAAGAGACTTTATTTTGTGTCCAAATCTAGCAAATAAACTCAATTTTATAAGTTTCATCTCGATTGGATGAAATATTAAAACATAGACACATGTCTATGTCTCTATATTTTAAATTCCGCCGTAAAAACCGGGTCTTTCAAATTTATAACCGTCCGTCCGTTTTATAAATGATACAAATAAAATATTTTTCGACTTCCAATGTATTTTGTCAAAAAAAGGTTTGTTCGAATAAAAACTAAATACAAAATAAAAGCTTCATTTATTCTCTTTAAAAAAATTGTTTTATCAGGAAAAAAGCAATCTGTGTGTGGGACATACTAATTTAAACATGGTAAGCCCTTATATAAACTTATTCAAACTATATATTGTCTATAAAGCTAAACAAATACAAATGCAATACGTGATGTTTATTCAGTTATTTATGGTCTATTGACAGCTTGATCGTTAAGCTGTGTCCATCTAATTAAAACATATTCAAAACATTTTAAATAAACTGCAATATACTGTGCCACATTCAATCCAATATATCTGCACTAACAACACCACGGAAAACGTGGATGGAAGTTAAGACCCAGAAAGACAATAACATATAACAGTATATATAGTATATATAGTCAACTTGAATCCGTTTCCTTCATAAGCGGAAATCAAACAGCAATTTTAATAAAAATCGCTGACCATCTGGCGTCTCCCTTAAATCAAGACGGGTTCAAAGGATGTGTAATCTGCAAGAAACCACTTGTAATCAAACATGTACGTGTGAAGCGTTTATCGTTAGCAAATGAGCACAACAATCTGGAAAAGAGCTCCGGAGATAAATCGAGGTTTGTCGCCCAGAACATAAACCCAATACAATAAATACCACCAAATTTGTAAGTGGAAATATTATATGATCTGGGATGCCATGTCGTGGTGTTTGTGAGAACTGACGGTCGGATGAACAAGTTCGAATCAAATGTAGACATATGCTTTCGAAAATATGTTAAATTTCAATTTATGCAACACTCTTCACGATTTATAAAAAAGTGGACAATGGAGAATCTTATAAAAGATCATCTATTAACGATGTTAAGTTGGCATTTAAAAACAAACAAATCCAGGTTTTGTGGAACCAGGTACCCGTTGAACGATGCCTAGACACTGCCGGGCAGTTTTGTATAACAAGGGTTTTCCTGCCAAGAATATTTATTAATTTATTAAAATGTATCTTTAACAATTTAAATTTAATATTAAAAATAATACATACATAAGAAAAAAAATTATTTGTAAATATTTTTAGAACCTTACCTCCATTAAATTATTTCTTTTTATCTAACTCTTCTCCTCCCTGGCCTTTTTAAGTTGTACAATTAATAAATTAAAAAAATATCAGTGGTATTGGTGGAGCAGTGGTATAGGTTTACTGTCTGTCAACCCAGGGGCTGTGAGTTCGAATCCAGGAACAGGACATTTGTCATCACATAAACATTTTCATATAAGAAATCATCCTAATTTTATTTTAATAAAACTTCTTTTAATTCTTCTTCTAATTAAACAAAAAAACAACGAGACTCAGGGCAACTAGTTTTTTCTCTATTCAAAAAATACCATTAAAAATATTTTGTTGTAAGATCGAATATTGAAATATTGAAGTATATAACTAACACACATACATGTCCTTGTAAATTAAGCCGTTACATTACAATACATACCAATAAATTAAACGAAATCGATGAAACACTTTAAATCTCTTGTTTACACATTTGACA
>JANSTU010038041.1:0-11230 GCA_027564075.1 Bolitophila hybrida | reverse complement strand
TCCCAACGTCTGCTCCGCGCCTGTTCCTCACGTCAAGTAGACACTTTCGCCACCTTTTGGAGATGGCGAAGTGGTCTCGCCGTCAGGAGAGACCCATGAGACTTTGTGGCAGGTCTTGTGTGGGAATAATGTACCAGCGATTAACAATTGTTGAACCAAAAATGCATTTTCATTAATTTATTGAATTCTAATATTACAAGTATAACGTATAATGTAAATGTTATTTATGTCATTACATTATATTAGTATTGTTTATTTTAAATAAAAAAAAATATTTAGATATTTGGATTATATATTGTATTATATATACATATATATATTTTGACAATCATTTGCTATTATTAGTGGAAGTTATATTAAGTTTTTGTTTACAATATACTTAGAGTATATGAGTTTTGCGGTCTTGTTAACAAATTTAAATATCCGTACAGCAAAAAACACATAATTTGACAAACTAACAACCCTTATGCTGCCCGTGTTCACCACAACACGGTGCTGTATATGGACAGCGGGTGGCATGCGTAAGGGAGAGAAGCAGCAGCAACAACAAAGAAACAAGAAATACCGCGCAGCATATTATGCTCGCCACATCCTGGTGAATTGCATATCCCTACGTAAAGTATACACCTCGCTTAGCCAATTTTTGTTTTGTGTACAAGCACACTCGCGACACGGTCAATGCAAATGCCAAAACAATGTTGGGGAAATATCTGGAAAATGTGAATGCGGGGTGTGTGTAAAACATGTACCATTTTTAGCAAACGAGTTATTCCTGTCAATTTCTTTAAAAAATGTCCAAACGCGACGTGGCTATGGGTAGCATGGGGGAGGGTGAGAAGTTTGGAATGGCCGCTATACAATGACAATGGGCATATGTTGTGTCAAACATACGATCTAGATATATGCGTAAAGGAAACAATGTCCTGGACGGGGTGGCGTGTCTGTTGAATAGAGGCTGTAGCAGAACTTTGGCGAACCGTTCGCCATATCACGCGAAGCTTTTGTGTCCGGCGATGTTCCGCAAAGGCTTTTTGTTTGGATGGCCTCATGTGTGCTTACATGGTGAGTGTGTGTGTGTGTGTGTGTGTGTGTGTGTGTGTGTGAATAAAGTATTTTTTATCTTTTGCACATACAGACTTTTTTTAATTTTTCAAATGGGACAAAACATAGGAAACATAACGGACATCAAAGATGTATACCGCTTCCTGCATTTTTTTCAGATTGCGCTTGCTATTGTCATCCAGAAAACCACATTCACACAGTCATACATATTGAAACATAATGCTAGACACAATTTTCCGTAGTAAATGTTTTAGAGCACCCTTTCATCTAAACGCAAATGACTCGTGCGCCCACGAAGAGTTATTGTTATGAATTTTACATGATAAATGCTAAAATATACCGCACATATTGTCACCCCGAATAAACGCACCTTCGCACTCGGTATTAGGTATGCACCCGCGCACTATGAAAGTTATCACTTATGCGGTTTAGCGGGGGTGGATAACGACACACATATACACACTATATACAGTTATACAGGCTCACGTGAACACATTCAAAGCTCGTCAGACTATACGACGAAAAGCTAAACAACGCGAGCGCATAATATATGCGCTGTGTGTGTCAGTGTTTTATCTGTGTGCCCCTAAGATAAAATGTTGAATTTCATATGTGTTAAGATAAACTGAATATAATATTCGTGTAGGAGTCATAAATCACGTCTAGACAAGCGTATGTGTGAGTAAGAGTGTGTATGTAAAGTATGTGTTTATCGTAATTTTATGAAAGTAAATTGAAAAAAAAAAGTGTAAACCTCGTTTATATGCTTCAGTAGTGAACGCATATCCGTTGCTTCTTTGTACATAGCCTTCTGAATATATAAGACAATAATTATGATTCCGACCCTAGATTTATGAACTACAAAAAAAGGAATTAAATTTAGTAAATCTAAGCACTCTCGATAACTACATGTTATATTATATACACTATTCTGCTTACGCAAACTGTCTACAGTTTTCATTTTCTTAACTATACATATATTCTCTATTTTACATACGTTGGGCTATATCACATGCATGTTTTTCGCCTAGACGTAAAGCGCTAGCGGATAAACCTAAATTCATTACTATCGGTTCACCGATTCAACCAAAACTAAGTTGTTTGGAAGATATATGAGGGTAGTGTTCTGTGCGTCTTTGGATATACTCATCAGTGTGTGCATGTATGCGTATTTGAATGTGTGTATGTGTTTGTTTACACGATAAAGCGTTGTAAATGTTCTTAACGAGTGTTTAAATTGCATATATTATGTGTACCTACTTAATACAAATGCATAAAGTAAATACCAAGAATATTTGCCGAATTGACTATATTTTCTGAGTTTGGAGTTATATTATTATACGTTTCATAACGAAAAATCTATTCAAATTACTATTAGTATATATAAAATATGTGCTTATATTAATTACATCGAGTTATCGATTTACCGCATAGAAAACTCGTTCCATGTTTTGTAATCGCACACAGACAGCCTATATATTTGGATATGTAATATGTATAATAATATCGTTTGAAAGCACCAACGATAACAATCTATTTAATCCATTGAAAAGCACAGATAATAGATTTTCTTAATTATTATTGCCGAAATTATTACAGTCGTTAAATCGAGCACATTACGTTGCCGCACCGCCATATCGTTCTGAAGAAAATGTACGCGTTCTTTGTTTTGTGCGGCAGGCAGGAATTCGTTTTATAGTCAAATAATTCATCGGCATCGACAGGTATTTATTAGTGCAGGTATTTATAGTGCGTAGTGGCACTTAGAAATTCATCGCGGTATGCGCCATCGATGAGAGTCGCAAACGTGGTTTCCTTCGATCATGAATTTTCCGTCCGGAATTGTTTAATACAAAACTAAATCAAAATAATGTCAATACTATACACGAAACAATAAATATACTAAACCACGTTTGTTGGTTTATGATCACATTGCTTTAATGACAAATAAATATTTTATATTAACATGAGTGAGGCCTGTCCAAAATAGAAAATTTGTTTGGTTTTGAGCATCTCCTTAATATCAGATAAAACATACATAATATATATTTATATTTTTATGTATTGTTTTAATTGGAATGAAAATCGGAAAAAAATGTAAAAACCTATAAATTGCTTGTGCTTCTAAATGATTTAAAAAAAAATATAAATATAAAGTGTACATTTTCATTAACATGTTTTATATAAATTATAGAGATCATCATAAACAAGACTTCTAAAAATTGTCGATGCTATTTGGACAAACCTCATATAAGTATGGGAATGTTTTATTTCTAGTCTCTTATATTATTTGCATTAATATTGCTTATTGATTGTATACATTTGCAGTTTCTCTATCTCTTTAAAAAAACAACTAAAAAAAGCATTATTTCTAATATTATAAAATGCTATTGAGATATAACACCATTTTGTTATGCAATCGAAACTAATATATATTCCATATATAATAAACACATCATTTTAAATTACAAACATTATTCACATTATTGCCCCGAAACCATTAAGATTAAATGGGGTCGCCAATCCAACGAAAATCCATTTTGTCCTCAAAAATTATCGAAACCCTCTCCGTTCTAACATTTAACTGCAATCTTATACACACTCATCTCCGCAGGCAATTATTGCTCTATGTCTTAAGTACCGCCTGGAAACATCAAGAAAATCGGTATGTTCACCAACGCACCACCCACACATTGAAGGGGTTGAATAAATCCCGTATACCGCTATTACTTAAAGCGAATGTCGTTTAATTAGTACTTATGGCTTACCATTATACATTATAACGCAAGAGAGAAAACCCCCTCCACTTACCCGCCTGTGTCACTGATTTATGGATAAACACTCTTCTGTTTCAAAGTCCTTTTAAGTATCAAATGAATATCGAGTTAAAAATCAAATCTAATACAATAGCTGCAATTACTATAGATATTTGTTCATATAATGGGAGAATGTCCTTATGATTCGTATAACAAACACCTTTCAGTGATTTATAAAATACTCCCGTCTATTATAATAAGACCAGACACACAAGAACGAAACCTACATGAAAATCGAAGAGTGCTCTGAATATGTGACAAGAATGCGACCCCACACGCATAATTGAGCTGTCAACAAAAGAAGAATCCCTACGGGCGCAAAACGGACGAAAGGACACGCGCCACGGAGAAGCATGTGCATGTGCGGTCAGCACTTGGACATCCTTAATTGCGACGTTGTGTATTTTTTTAGACGTCGCGTTGTGCGAACATATTATATATATATATATATATATATATATATATATATATATTTTTATTTGCTAGAAGCGAAAAATAAAATAAAGATAAAAAGGTTAAGTGATTTTATGTGTGCGTGGGTATTTTTTCTCGATTTTGTTTGTACGAGAAAATGGGTCTTTATATAAAGCAGAAGGTATCAATAAATAATTGAATTAAAGAGTATACATATAAACGTAACTTTTGTGTACAATAATTTAAAACTAGATGGACAAAATGTTTGACATGTATTATTTAAATACAATTTTATACTGTTTTAAGCTTAATAATAAAAATAATAAATAAAAATTCAGTTATGAGTTGATTCTCTTCTCAAATAAATATTCCGACTTTGCAGTCTCGTGCATATCTGTATTTAATAAACGCATCCCCTTGTGACACAATCGCATATTACTATGTGAACTGGATATATTGTATAAACATATATATATATAGTTATATATATATATATATATATGTTATTTGTAGGTGTGTATGTGAGTGCGTTTACGTAACGCAATGAATTTCGTGTCATTGTGAACTGTACGTCACAAAACAAAAAACCGTTACAAAAGTTTGTACTCAGGATTAATTGGCGTGTACACTAGGGTCCAAGTCTGAGCTACAATAAATATAACCAAGAACATTTACCAATCAATACAAATCACTCCATCTGCATCAGTTTTCACTGTGGAATTACCTGAAATTCTCAAGGCTTGCAACTTTGTTGATCCTGGAAACAATGCATACATTATTAAAGCATATCAGTTCTAACAGCGCTTGAAACATCCAAGAATGAGGTAAGAAGTTCTGAGCTTATTTTGAAATGCTGACACAAGCTGCGAGACCTACCCGAATGTGGAATCAGGGTACAAATAGTCTGGATTCCATCACTCTGTGGCATGCCTGTGGAAACGAAAAGGCATACGAAATAACAAGGGAAGCGGTTACTCTGGGAGAAATAGACCTAAGAAAACCAGAATGTTTCAACTACTGCCACATTTGGAGAAATGAAATGCAGAGAATATGTAACTAAGGTAAACTAGGGCGGCATTGTTACTCTGACCACCCCTTAGAAATTACCAATTTGAGTATGATTTTTGTCTTTTGAAAGATATTATAATATATAATATATATATATACTATATACTTTATTTTTATTAAGATATTTGTTACAGTAATAACAAAGTAGCCATTTCATCCCTTTATGTCATATATGTATGCATATCCAAACGCATTTCAGAACTTTCGCGGATAAATTTTTATTTATTTTTTAGAATTGGTCATAATGCGATCTTTATTTGACAAAGCAGTAAATATACCGACTGGACTTTTTTTCACACAACATTTAAATCGACACCGTTGTGGAACAATATGAATTCAATAATTATATCTTAATGTATATTCAAAACTGTATTCTGGAGTTTTACGGATTAAGTGATTTACTCTCCGAAAAAAACATTATTATCACATCCTGTTTTTATAAACACAATTTAGCATTTCTTTATTTTTACAAATGAAAAATGGCTTAAAATAGAACTTCAATCAAATTTCTTCAATTTTATTCCGTTTGACATCGCATCCGCTGCAATTCGTTGTAGTCATCAATTTTTTCCTGAAAAAACGCACGAGTGAAACGTTGATTTTCAATTTCCCTCGTTCATAAATAACATGCGAAACAAAGTCGCCTCGTCTGTGCTCAAATGCACAATGCACATACTCAGTTACACACACACAAACACATATACATACAGAAAGTCTTTCAGTTGTTCAAAATTGAAAATTGGCTTATACATATATATATTATATGCACTTATACATATGTAATGTAATTCAACATGAAAAAAATGTGCAATGCGTGCATCCAAAGACGTTGAAAAAACTCTGGCAATCTACAATTCAATTCGGTACTGTTACTTTTGAAAAAAGAATTCCATAAGATAATATGCAGAACCTTGCACTAGCTGTGTCTGTATGCACCGACTTCTTTCGTATGAAACGTGCTCTTGTATATATATATATATATTTATATGCATTTTATAACAGTTAGGATATGTATGCTAGATATTTATTAGAAAAAATCCAATAAATATGCAGTGTAAACACCGTGTGTTTATGTTTGTATGCACAGCAGCCAACGGGTGGAAAAGGTATACAGAGAGAAAAAAGCTCCCAAAACAGCAATAAATCGAAAAAGCTTTCGGTATTTTCCAGCACATTTTCTAGGATTTTTGTATCCGTTTTTTTATTTTATATATATACGTTACAGTGTGTGTACATAGCCTTGGTGTGTGTATGTGTATATAGCATAAAAAGTAAACACTGAGGTTATCCAGAAACCCCGACGAGGTGACGTTCAACTTTTCATAATCATTCTAGGGGTTATTTATGTACGCGGGCATTAGCATAATTTCATTTCAGTCACGAGAAAATATTACGTAAATTGATAAGGGAAATGAAATGACCATCTTTCTTTAGGACTTTTTTGTTCATTTTAGATGTCATTGTTTTTACCATTTTTCCTATGTCTTTTCTTATTAAATAAGTATGTGTTAATCTATCTGGAATGACAAATGATGAATTCTTGAAAAAAAATCTCCGCAAACTTTTGACCTTTGAAAAGTTAGAGTTTTCGTCCGTTTATAGCCAATATCCATTGGTTCGCATAAAAACGTTCCTTACTTTCGGCTTGGGGCGTCTTTACACCCGCATAAGTCTCTGCATGTCACATAATTTGGGACTAACTTTTTACGGCATTCAAAGTATATCCGAGAAACGTTTTTGTTTTGTTTCTCATATGTGTGAATATGTATATATATAAACATATATACATATGCAAAAAATAAAAGCTCACACACACATTCGCATACCAGTCCTAGTCAGACCCTTGTGCAAATATCTTTTGTATGACATTTTATGGGCACTTAAAATAGGTTTTACTGCATGACTTGGGTAAATAAATAAATAAATAAAAATATCCCAAAATAGAATGGCAGGCGGCAGCAGCACATCACCACATATAAACACATGTACACAAGTATAGACATGAGGTTTAAATATATATATTCCCACATCTTCTATGTATATAAAGCACATTATATTGTATATTATGCGAATATGAAATCGAGGGTAATGCCTGAACGGCAATTTGTGTATATCTATTATATAAAAGTACTCAACGGTAAACCGTACGATACAGCCACACTCCTCGAGTATATTAATTCATCTAAGAACGATTCCGTGTAGGCGTGTACACGTGCACATTTCAGCGTGCGCTGAAAGTGCTTCCGCCCTTTATTTACGCGATGCACTGGCAGGCGCCACGCATAGTATATTGGCAGGCGCCACACAATATGCATATAGTATAGTGTACATATTACGTGTTTATTTACATGTGCAGCGAGCGGTTCCATGTCCGACAAATTTAGGGTGATTATTTAACTCCTGTTGTATAATAGAATTATTTAATAAACATAGTGTCATATAAATTGTGTTTGTTTGATTTTTTAATTTATTGTTATTCTAGTTAAAGGATATTATTAATAGGTTTGTAACTTTGAATTTTCATAAAAAAATGTGTTGTATATTTTTGAAGAATAACTATCTGAGAATAGGTGCTTCAAATTTCCAGTCGATTTGAATAAAATTAACTGAGATATGACAAAGACGTAGACGACAAAGAACTCATACTAAAATCGATGCTTTCAAGCATGATTATAGGCCACTACCAACAAATGTTTTGAACGCCATCCGACCCAGCGAAGGGTCGAAGTCACTTTTATTTTTACAGTGCGCAAACATATGTGAAAAAATCGACGAAGCCCGGATTGCAGTGGCAAGAGGAGGAAGAGAGGATGTGGAAAAGCTACAATATGGGCCCAAAAAGTTTTCTTCATGTAAACTGAAGTTGAAACTTTAAAAGCCTTTTTTTCGAAAAGGCATTTTTGAAATCGGTAACCAAAATTACTCGAAAACTATAGAACCGATATTTTTGAAAGTTTGCAGGCTTATTCAATACATAAAAATGTATTGTTTGATCTTGCGTGTTTTTTTTCGAAAAAAGTTAGTAAGTAGTAGATCATGAAAACCCCTTAAAACAACGTTATATAAGTATGTAAATTTTACTACTTGCTTATAAATAACTACAATATATAAAATGTATTTTAAATAATTATAATTTTGTTTTACCGTTTCTTATTTTTAGAGAGTCTAGGTAGTTATGGTCTAGGCCTGACACAAACGCTGATGATCATCGATATCGATAAAAGTAAATGAAAGAATTTCTAATTCGTCATTCAAAAATGTTTATTTGAGTTTTAAAACTAAGCGAAAATGGATACCGAACTGTTTGCGTTCTGTAAAGCCTAGAATTGCAGTCCTCGGATTCCACGTCGAAAAAAGAACTCTTCTTTTGAAGTGACCTACGAATTAACCCTATTTTTGCATTGGTCTTATGAAGTGAAGTGCTCAGACAGGCCATAAGTCATCGATCGCAATGGTATCGGACGAAGCAATGTCTGGGGTATACTGCGAGTGGGGTTGGATTTCGCATTTGAGTGTTACTTTTGAAACATTCCCAAGCTATGTAAACTTTTAACAATGGTTCAGCGATCAAACCCCAATGATCGTGCAAGTTCTTCTTGCGTTTGACACGATTCTTTATTGATCATTGCCTCTAAATCAATCTTTCAAGTCAAAATCACCACTTTTTTAATATTTAATATGAATTTCAATAACATCACTGTTGATTTTTCATATATAGTATATATTAATATTGAATATCAATCAAATAATCATAAAATATGTAAACCGATGTTTCTTTATAACTATAGAAATATTATTTGTTTGTTCTAAATAAATCATTATCCAATAAACATATAAACAAGTCTAAATTATATAATTTCCTGTAGATTTCAAACACTTTTGAACAAAAAATGTCCAACATGTTATCGCTTCTAGTGCATGGTTATCACGATAAAATAAGATTTTCGGAAAATGGAAAAAAATAATATAACAAATAGTTTTTTTTTGTAAATTTTTACGAATTAATTCACACCACAATAAGTAAATGAACTGGAAGGGAAGGTGTGTACAACATATGAAAAAAAATGCAAAAGAAGTAGCTAGGGGATATTGACCGATAATCGAAGGAACGAGTGCTTCATCAATATAAACGATGCCATTTAAGCCTCTTACAACCAGGTCTGACGAGCCAGCAAATATCGTCAACAAAACGAGCCACTGCATTTTAATTTTTGCTCATCTAGTAAGAACAATCGATAGCATGGTTGCCACCAAGAAAGAGAAAAGGTCTTAAAGTCGACCAATATCCGTTTAGCGCTGTATTGCCTGCGCTATAAGCAGACTTTGAAGTCAATCCGTAATTGAATTTATGAATTTATTTGGGTGTTTTACAACTTTGTGTATGACACAGGTTAATGGAATCGGCAATATCGGGTTATATTTAATATTATATTTTTTTTTATATTTTATTTTATTTTGTATAATTATTTAGTACGGTTATTTAAATGCGTCAACACAGAAGATTATGGTTATTGTACATAACATATACGTAATTAAGACAAAATACAATAAACTATCTTTTTGCATTCTTTTAAATTGTTATACAATAAAATATTGATACATTTTCAATGTATGAGAGAGGAAGTTGTGGAATAGAGTAACAAATTTGTAAAATGTAAAACATTTGTCTATATACATATATAGTATTTAAATTTATTTAATTGAAAGCAGTTTAATTATCATGGTGTGGTGTACCTGGATAAGTAAGTGTTTTTTGTTTATTATTTTTTTTTGCCTGCATTTAGTGTATTTTCTAATATTTGGAGCTTGAATATTTTTACGTGAGCGAAAATGATGATTTTGAAAGAAGTGCCGAAGATTTGGAAATCGGTGACGGCCATGATGAACCTGATGATACAGCTGCTGAAGACCACATTGATTCCAACCACGAAGAAGCCGATCATGATAGAAACGATGAAACTGCTGAAACTGTCCGCCGAATGCAGGAATTGCAAGATAGTGATAAAATATTAGGCAAGGATGCTACTGAATGGGCCAAAACAGCATTTGCGCAACCACAAACCCGTCCGCAAAATATTTTTCGTGAAATAGGAATTTCTTCTCAATTCGCTTATTTTTCTGCATTCTGTATTTTCTTTTTTCTATAATAGGTTTGCCTGTCAAAAAACAAATCTCAACTCAATTGCAAATATTCAACTCTATTTTTATTCGTCATACCAATAAGAAAGGAAATGGAATTCGGAGTATAAACATTCAAAACAACATTCTCGGGTAAATCCAAATGTTAACGAATTGAATGCTTTCTTCGGTATATTGCTAGCCACCGGTGTTCATAATTCAAATTACGAACCTGTGGTCTCGCCAATCCAGTGCAAGGAATTTCCAAAAAATTATAATTTGTAAGTAGGTGCCCAATGGGTTAAAACTGAAACTGAGCAACAATTGAGCACGCGATGTAAGGAGGGAAACAAACCGATGACACAGTTTGTATTCAGAGGCCATTTCACTCGAGCTCTGTTGTTGGAATATAAGCCTCCAAAAGCCTCCAAATGAGGAACACGCAGTATGAGAGATTAAAGGCAATCCAACCTGGATAAAGCCAAGCATTTTCCGAGAAAACGGGAAGCAAGCATTCCACCTCGACGATGCAAGGTTTGCTAAAGCAAAACTCCATTCATTTGGCTGAAGTGCAAAAACCCTACTGAACACAGTAATTATCGTGCAAAAATAAACAATCGTTTAAAAATACTACTTTTAACCTGTGAACTACCTAAAAGGCAAACTTTGTTTTATTGTTGCAATTTTTTGTTTTAAATTGTGTAAAAACGAATCGAAAAAATCAACAACGTGATTTTTTTAAATATAATATA
>JANSTU010038030.1:0-11231 GCA_027564075.1 Bolitophila hybrida | reverse complement strand
AATATATAAATAAACATCTATATATATGATGTTTACACATCCCCCTGTGACTTCTGCAACTCACACACTTTTTTTTAAATTACAATTTTTCAATTTTTGGCACCATTTTGAAAGCAAAGTAACGAATCGACCTATTTGTTATTGTAAAATTGTTAGTAATTATTATTTTTAAAAAACTCGACGTAACGAGAGCTATATATATTAATTTAGAATATGTGTACAAAATTTCAAAGCGATCGGTTCAGTTTTTTTTTTTTGTAGACTGGTCACCGACTTTAAAAATTACATGTTTGGGAAAATCGATTTAAAGTTTTGTACAATGAAAAAAATTAAATATCATATAAAAAAATGGATTTTCTTATAAAATACGTACCTATCATCATCGATGCCGGGTCCATACAGTACATCACTATCATCCACGTTATCTATGGTATCTTTTTGCTCCTGTCTACGTAAAAGTCTGCCTTCTTTTGTCTCGCTTCTGCTCTGCTGATCCGCTCAATGATTTGGAACTAATTTTACAGATGAGTTGGTTGTAGCTTTCGTTGTTGTTCTGCGTGATACCATCCAGACAACGTTCCCCTTAAGAGACTTATATTTTAAGGAATGGCGACTTAATAAAACATCTGAAAACTGGAAAAATCATTGAGTGCTAAGAAACCGAGCGAAACAATTACTTCGGAAATCTGAATTGATACAGTTACTTCCAATAGAATGTAAACACAAACGCATGTTTTTTTAAATCAATATAAAAGTAACATTTTAATTATTTCTATATATATTTTTTGATATTATAATTAGTTTATAATACTTGGCTACAGATCAACCAAAAAAGGTCCAATTTTGGTAGTTCCTGAAATCAATAAAGACATCACTAAAATCTATGAGTATATATTTTGTTCCAAAAGAATGTAAACATACCTTTTTATAGCCGCAATGAGCACCATTTCGTATGGACATCGTTGAAAGTCTTCCAGGAAATGACATAGTAAATCGTCTGCACTCGTCTGGAGTAATTGAGTTCCATGCAGATTCAATACTTGCCTTCAGTTCTCTCATATTAGATGGTGCTTTCTCCGCTGTGAATAGCTTAAGTAAGGCCCACGTATTCTCTATCGGAGATTGATCCGGGCTTTTGTATGTCGCACTGCTGAATACTACTATAATTACCGTAATACAAATATAACAACAACGATATTATGTGTTCATAGCAAGTAAATGATAGCCTACTATATAACAGTAAATTAGACTTTTTTTGTGTTGCTGCAGAGTGTAACTAAAAATCACTCAGTGTCTACATTCTTTTGGGAGTAACTGTATATGGCTAAAAGTATTTTATGGGCGTGGTATGGTATTTTCAGTGAAAACAAATTGCAGAGATTTGTTTTTTTTTTATTTTTTAAATTTTTGGCGTCATTTTGAATCGAATGAAAAAATCATCCTATTTGTTATTATAAAATTGATAATTAAAAAAAAGCTCCCAGCGTTACCTGGTGAATGAAGAAGCACTGGCAAATTTTCAGTTTTTGAGTAAACCAACTTTGAAAATTATGCAATTATGATCTGGGAATAAATTTCACCAGTGCAATCTAATTATAGTGACCCTCGTGCAGATCACTTACTTTCTTCGCCGATCAATTCTTTAGACGATCTACAGAGAGCTGGAGGTATTGATGAAATCACTTAAAAATACTTTTAATAACATTATTAATATTTCTACATCAAATCTACCTTACACCTGGAAAAAATCAGTATCTAAAAGAATCTCAAATGTCTCTCTGTGAATTTCGTTCTACTATATTAGTCTATTTACTACTATTTCTAAAAATGTTGAAGTACTTAATAAACAGCTACCTAAATACACACAACCTTAATTAGCCGATGACATCCAAAGATACCAAAATACAAATGCAGTTTCGGCGGTTATGTTGCTGGATTTCAGCAAAAAATTTAGTTTCTCGAACTCTGCGTACAATCAATTTTTTTCTGAAGGTTAATGACGTAAACTCACTAGATTCCCATACAAATACTGGAGTTCCTCTAGGTTCTTTGCTTGGACCACTACTATTTTCATTAATTTCACTATATATCAGCGCATAACATCTGTTATTAAACATTTGAAAATGCATCTTTTTGTCGATGATGTGCAATTATATACCAGTGGCAGGGAGGTCGATTTATAGGTCTTAGATATCTTAGATATATTCAGATCTGTTTTGAGCGTAATAAATTTTTACTAAATCCGAAAAAGTCGCAAGCTCTACTCATTAGTAGGCAATCGATTGGACCTATACGAGAAGCTGTTATTTTAAATAATAATGTTATATCCTTCTTCTAGCAAGGCAAAAATTCATAGTATCATCTTCGATGAGAAACTGAACTGGAGGAAAATCATATATCTATTGCTTGTGGAGAAATTTATAAAAATTTTAGAAAACTTTTAGTTCCGTCAATCAATTCCTACCTTAATTTCCACAATACAGTATACAGCCAGAATAGACATGGGTTTCTACACGTAAATGCCTTTAAAGCACGGATTGATTTGCCTAATGAATTAAGAGTATCAATAAATTAGAAAAAATGGATCTCGAATGAATGTATAATAATTATTAATAATTATTATTTTTAATAAGACTTCCTAAAATGTCACACAGCTTACAGTGGACTGCTACACCCATGCTGGCTCTACACGTTGCTGGGTCCAGAGTGTGGCAAACTCAATCAAGCATATGACTGGATTCGCAATATTAGATCAAGCTTTCTACCAGACATACACCCCACCCCCTATTATGCAGAGTGTGATAAAACACTTAAGCATATGACTGGAATCGCGAATTCAAGCATTCTAGAAGACAGAGCATGTCCTACGGCTGAAAATGGGCACAGTACCCTAGTTCAGAGTTGTTATGATAATCTATAGGCGGCCGGCGGATATCGGCTTAAGCCGAATAATTTGACCAACGGCTGCAACCGTTTTTCATAGTAAATAAAAATAATCTGATTGGATATAAAAAATACATGTGAAAGTTATATATTTATAAAACTGATTATTTGTTTAAGCAGTTTTAATTCCCCTGTTTATGTTAGATAGGCTCATCTCTCATTGGATCCTGTTATCCATTCCGGCACAAGTATTTCAAATACGAGTATTTTAAATAGTATTTTGTATTTTCAAAATACTTTTTTCAAATAAATATTTTGTACGCGTTGTACGCGTATTTTTTTGTATACATATACATACACTTTTTGATAAAGTATTTTAATCAAATAGTATTTAAAATACTATTTTGCCAAAGTCTGAACAGTGTGTGATGCAGCACACCGGATTCATTGACCATTAAGGGTTTACACGACTGGTCAGTCGTGCTAATGTGTTGGTTTGTGTTGTGCTACTCCTGTAAGAGCTACTGTGCTCTAACACTCACAACACATCCCCGATGGTTAGGAGTCTTAATTTGCACTGACCCGCCTCAAACAACTTTGCATGGCAAACGTGCACATTTAAGAGATATCTTATGCACAGAGGTTTATCTTGCTATTTATATGCACTTATTGTTCTATATAGGGTGCGTGTGTATATTTTTATTAATAGTATTGATGTTATACCAAATAACCAAATCAATAACCTATTTAAGAAATAGCCTTATAAAAGCAAGAGCAACCTACTGATTTAAAGTAAAAACACTCCGGTCGTGCGTTTGACAATTAAATAAGTTTCAATTAACTAATTTGGAAAATCTGTCCGAAGATAGTGTCAAGTGGATTCTTGTAAACTTATCAGCCTGTTTTGCAGGTGGATGGTTCAATGAAGGATCGAACTCACTTTTATTTTTACTTAACCTGAGTAAATATACTTTAAACTTTTTTAATAAAAAAAAAATAAATAAAAAAGCAATATCACCTCGGGAGGGCTCGATATATATTTTAAAACATTGCAGTACCGAGGTACTAACTAACACACACTGGTCGCATTACCTTTTAAAGAAAATGCGTATATGTTTGGAGTATCACGAGGTTCAAGGTGGCTAAGACTAGACGCAATTTCGAGGTTGCATTGCACGTTTTTGGTTGCGTTAGAATTGCAGATGACAGATTGCGGTCTCGCAAAATAGGTGTTTAGACACATAGCTGCAATCTGGTTGCAGCGGCGTTGCTGCAAAATGGAATGGGGTAATATGAATGTGTGTGTGTTAGTATTTTAAAATTATCTAGCACTATGGAAAAAACAACCTGTGATCTCTCTCCAAGAGTCCGGGCGCATGAAAAATTGAAAAACACCGAATGCCTTGTCCCACACGCACGGGTTTTATTCAACCGATTCTATTAGAATCGCCGTTTCTTCGTGGGTCCACAGCCGTTTCTCCATTTCAATACACACCTGCAAAAATTTAAAACACAATTATACACGCGAAACAAACAATACCAGCTAGCTATAGTTTTATTTTCAAAAGAAAACGATCCACGTGCAAACACATTTCTGAACGAACTTCACTGCACACACCAACACATAGGCATCGAATGCCGAAATTTACGACCGGCAACCCAGTTACAACAACAAATACACAGGTTGCTTTGCAGCCGATTGCTTCCCCTTTTAAGAAAATTCGGACGTTTCAGCAAACTGTATGTTTGTGTCTAAACGCGCTGTTTACACACACCACATTGCATAAACCGTTAAATCTCAGCAACGGCCTGCAATCCAGTTTGCATGACTGTTTAGACACGTTGCAATTTCAGTTTGCTGCAATCTGGATTGCAAATTTGTGCAACCCAGATTGCTAGTTTAAAGGTACCATTAGTCGGGCCTATACTTATCAAACAGACTTGGTTTCAATATTAATTAAATAGCGTACTTATAATAAGGTAGTGATGGCTGCAGATATCCCAAAAATGTATCGACAAATACTAATACTACAAATACTATTTAAACCTTTGGATACTCATTATCATGGAATTATTTTTCGATTCAGCCCAAATCAACCTCTAAAATACTATAGCCATTTAACAGTCACTTACGAGACCTCCTCGGCACCCTTTTTGGAAATTCGAACTCTGCGTTAAAAAAATAATATCCATGGTCGACGACGTAATGTCAGAGGGAAAGCAAAGCTAATATTATTGCTTAAAATGGAAATTGAATTAAAAAAGTGGGTATCAAATAAATTAGAAGTTCTAAGAGCGGTATATACTCGTAGATCGTGAAGTATAGCTTCCATTTAAAATATAAATTGATCAAAATATGAAAACACCTACCTGAATATAATTTATATTTATTGTAAAAGAAAAGAAAAAAAATTATCCATCAAAAAAGTGAAGACTTCAAAAATCTTCGATCCACTTGGTTTATTTCCAAGAAGAATTGTGGATTTTAAAGATAGAAAGATTTATCTGAATTCAAGATATTTCTATTCCTATTCTTGGAATGGTTCATCCAAATATTTAAGCCATACAGAGCTACATGAATTCAATGATGCGTCTGAAAAAGCGTACGTAGTTTATTTAGTTATAAATCCAAAGAAGATTCAATAAATATTTATATGTTCATAAACACGAGTGGCTTCGATAAAGATGCTAACTATTCCAAGATTACAGCTTTGTAGAAGCGTTAAATGTAACAACATATAATATATGGTGCGTTTCAAATATCGTCCTTGGTTGAATGAAAGTATACCAAACAAACATAAAACCTTTGTGGCAAACTGAATATTAGATATCCAGAGCAAATCAAACATATCTAAACGGAGTCCAGTCCAGTCAGAATTATGCGGCGTTCGGCGTTTATTAATATTCCCGGCGTTTTCCAGAATGTTATTGTTATTGTTTTAGTTTTTACTTGAACTCTTGAACACCCAATATTTGTTGAAAAAATATGTACACGATTCAATAGTTATACATTTAAATAAAATGAAGAGCACCACAAAGTGCACTGCCTCAACAATCAGTCGAACTGAGAAATTTCACAATGATTTTGCAAGAAAACTAAATTCAAGAAGCAAGAACACGGATACCACTTAATCAGAAAGAAGACTTTTCTGAGAGGAAATATTCTATATTATACTACACATAAAAAAGAACTAGGATTTTTAATATTTACTATAATATAAACAGGATTTCAAATTATTTAAGTGTTTATATTGTAAAACAGAATTGTTGATATACTGAATTGATCACTGCATTAAACACGTTCGCTTCTTTTTGTATGGCTTGGGTCTTGCATTGAATATAGGAGCACTGCCGGCGAGACCAAAACTTGTCATAGAAGCATTGAACTCTTTAAACCTCAATATTATTATTGTAATTTTAAAAACAACTATTTTAATACTTGCAAGCAATTGACTGGATATATTTAATGAATTCTATCCAGATTTTAATTAGAATGGTTATTCTTCGATATTGTAAATTTAAAAATCAAACGTCATTAACAGCGGTTACTGGAACGAATGTCTGGAAAATGTAGTTTTTTGAACGAACGTTTTCATCAAAAACGCTCGTTTTGCTGTCAGTATAGTTACATTATTTTTATCGTGTCTGCATAGAGATATTTCACGCACACTTAACCAAAAACGCTGGTTTTGGCAGCGCAAGTTCAAACGCAGCGTGCGAATTAGCTTTTTCTAAAATTAGCGTTTTATGTTTAGTATGCGTGCTAAATGTATATTCGTACACGATAATGGACCGTTCGCACTTAGCAAAATTCGCGGCGTTTTACAAAAAAAAACGCAGCTTTTTTGTGATTGTATCTTTTTGTTAGTATTTGTGCTGCGAAAAATTCCGACAAAATTTCAAACAAATAACGAACAAAAAACTATTGAATGTTTTTTTATTTGAATAAACTATTTAATTAAAAAGATTTAAAATATCGTATGATAAATAATCTGAAATTTGCGCAACAATTGCAATTTAATCACGCCTACAAATGATTATGAAAACAATCACTATTGATATTTGTGTATATGAAATGGAAATGTGACACAACAGACGTTAGTTCACTGGAACGAACGCCGGGAAGTCGCAGCTTTTTTCAATATGCTTCGCACCTAAAACGCGCGTCTTGCTGTCAAATCCGACTTTTTTGCAAATGAATGTGTGAGTATATAATATTTATATGATGTTTATCGTGTATGATTGAGATATATCACATATACTTCACCAGAAACGCAGGTTTTAGAAAAAGCCGGTTTTGACAGATCAAGTGCGATTGGTCCATAAACATCATGTATATATACTTACACATACTTTGAAAAAACGTCGGTTTTAACTCCGAAACGGTCCCCACTCCTTCCGAAACAAACACTTCAAACTCCCTATGTCATTTAAAATTTAGCATTGCCTACCGTCATACCTCAGCTTTCAACTTCCCTGTAGTTGTTCGGTACTGATGATGCCATATTGTCTCCCTCGACAATACGATGGTAAGTAGTAGGTCATCTGCGTAAACTAAGAATTTGATTTGATCAGATACGCCGCTTCGCTGATTTCGACCGACGCGGTGGAGTCACAACCAGCCTGCACAGGTTTGTATCGATGTGGTCAACTAGAACCGCTTTTGGGATAACTCATTCATTAACACCTATTCATGCCTCTATAAAACATGTATACAGCTCCCCGACAATGTTCTTCCAGTGTAGTGGCGGAGGCACCTCTTCAGGAGGTCAACGGCAGCGTACATGGTCCCAGTTAGTGTGGACTTCCGATTTAAACAGCTTGTTTGGACGCGCATCGCCGAAATACATAACTCTGTATAGAGGTCCGGAAAAAGAGCGTGGTGAAACACTCAATGCACATGTGTGTCCATAGATGACGCTCTTTTTAAAAGCTCCAATTAGGGCAATATTTTAAATTGCGGGAAATTCAAATAAAAAATAAATATGAAATATTGGATTTAATTTTTATTATTATTTATTTAAACATAAATTATAATAACAATGAAAATAAATACAAAAGACAATAAAATTAAAATAATAAATATAGCATAATATATATTGCCTTGTTCGTCTGGTGTAGCAGTGTTGTGTGTGAAACTTCTTTTTTCAATTGTTGGATCGGCGACCTTTTAACTGCTTGGTTCCGCGGTGCATGGTTCAATCATGAGCTCGTCTTTGATCTAGTTCACATGCATGGAAAAGTAGAATTGCCAGTATCTGGCAAATCGGTGACCTACACTGGAGACTGGTATTAACTCACCCTCGGATACAGATTTGTAGGCGTAAACTTATTGCAGAGTTCAAAAAAGGCCGCAATAGTTTTCTTAAAAAAATAAAAATATTTTTAATTAATCAATCATGCATTGCACTAATAAAAAAACATTTTTATAGATAAACACAAATAAAACATTCACAACACAATATTAGGTATTAAATAAAATTACATAGTCTAAAGTATAATACCCACGTTTACATCGATTAGCTGACTCAGATCAGAAGAGGATAATATCTCCGAAGACAATAACTATGTAGCCTCACTCGCACGTCGAAGTAAACGCAAAATGTACATATATAACTGGACAATTTCGTGAAGTAAACATTCTAAAGAAGTTATTCGTTATTTTAACAAAACATTGAAAAACATAAACGAGAAGTAGGACCATCATGTTCATGGTCCATTTGCAACAGAAGCATATTACGACTTTGCCAAACATTTGATTGTGAAACCAAGAAAAATATATTTGACTCATTTTGGAACTTTTTATGGGAAGCCAAAGGAACATGTGTGAGAAGTATGGTATCACACCCAATCTTTTTTTAATATGGGTTAAGAAAAACCTCCCTTGGAAATGGCGGAACATGTGAGGGTCGTGGAATAGTATCCTATGGCCAACACCTTTTAATAAACAGCCCTTGGCAATGGCGGATTGAGGGTCTAAGCGCTGGGCTCATTGAGCTGGATATGCCAAGAAAACTAGTTCAGATGATTGCGATTCTATTCGGTAAACGAGTCCTCCAGTTCTACATCCACAATAGACAAGGCACGTGTCCGAAAGGTCTAGTACAAGGATCAGTACTGTCCGCTCTTTTAAACAATATGTACTCAAGCAAGATAGATGCTACTTCCCAGTGATAATTTAATTTAATACGCAGATTATAAATGGATACGACGAAATACTAATTCAGCAAGTACTCCAAGGAACCATCGACAACATGTGCAGTTGATACCTAATCTATACACTTATAAATTCCATCATTTACAACCCGCATGTCAGTTTGTAACTGAACCGACAGTTTTGATCAATTAGGATTATTCAGTATTGCTTCAGACAACATGTTAGATCATTCCGGGGATGCTACGGTAGGCACGGATCGAAAAAAATGTACGAAATTGATCTTGTGCTAGTTGAAAGAGCTCTCTTTGGCAGCGGTACAGGAAAAAGTTATCAGTTATCCCGTATGAGTCCAGTGGCCTAAACCACAACCGATACTTTGGCATAGGCTGATGAGATGTCCGTGCATACAGTCAAGAAAATACATAGAAGAAGCTTCGACGTAAAAAATCGCTTGAGTCCTCTAAGCTGACTACATTGGCTTAGTCGGTGGTTCCAAGGTGCTTGCGAAGATTGCGGTTCCCATCTTCCGCAGTTCATTTGATTTTGATTAGTGCCTTGGTTACGGAATCTGGTTGGTATTGATTAGATAGAAGAGAGTGGATGCTGTATTTTATCCAGTGGACAGCTCTATTCATTAATACATATTTTTAGATGCTTATGATACGGGAGATTCTGGAACGCTGTGGTGATGCTGCTCGAAAATGTTATTTTCATTAATTTTTCAGTTTCAGGTTCCAAAAATAGAAAAAATGGGTTCAAATCAGTCATTTTTATCGATGTCAATCAATTGGTCCGTCAAACAATTTCAGGTTTTGCGCATGTAATGCGTCAGCATTGCGACTGTAATAAGTTAATTGTCCATGCGCTTTGCATACAGATGATAATATTGCACAAAAACAAAACTGAATTAATTTATCTTTTATCCGCCAGGAGGCAGCGGTTTCGGAGCATTGCTTTTAAGTGGAGAGTGAGTGACCTCTAGGAGAGGCTTACAATTGCAACCTTTGGTGAGAGAGATATTACGGAGAGAGACGAGTGCACAAGACGAGGTTGAAACAATAACTCAACTACCAAGCACCATATCTATCAAAAGTAAGTAAACACTGCCTTATAATTTGTATATGCCTAAAATACACCAAATTCCGTCGCACAAACTCAATTTAATTTGATTTCGGATCCAACACACTGTTTCAAATAACCGTTATGCCGTTATAATTACTATATATGTGATGACTTTGAAGTAATAAATAGCATATTGTAAATGTCATTTATTATTGACGTTGCAAAAATAAGTTAACAGCATTTGTTTCATTTGTTTTCCGGGTAATAACATAAATATTTTTAAAAACAAATTGTTTTATAGTGTTCAACATATTTAAGCATTTTACGACTGAGGAGCGTAGAGTGATAATACAATTATATAATGATGATCAATCCTTTCGAAAAATTACAGTGCTGTTTGAAAATATGCATATTAAAATGAAGGCCGAGTAGGACCGGCTTGTCGTCCAGGACAAATGAAAGGGAAAATTAAATATCCGATGCTAACCCAAGCTTATATGTGCCAAAGATCCGTGCCAAGATGCTTTCCAAAGGAAAATTGGTTCCTTCAGTCGACACTATTCGACGCAGATTAAACGAAGGAAATAAACACGTAAGAATTGTACGGAAAGTTCCATTCGTTAGCAAAATAAATCTAATAAAAAAACGAATGCGATATTATGAGGCACATGTTCTAAAATCACCTGCATATTGGAATAAAGTTCTGTGGACTGACGAATCGATGATACAAATGCGACACTGTTATAGTAGAATTTTTGCTTGGAGACGTGCTAAAGGAAAAGCTGTCTTTCAAGTGCACAAATCCAACATTAAAAAACTTAGGGTCTTAGGGTGCATATCAAAATAGGGAGTTGGAAAAATTGTAATCCTGAAAGGAAAAGTTAATGCTGAAAATTACCGAAAATTGTTTGTTGACGTCATATTACCAGAAGGTAATCGTTTGATTGGTGACGATTTCATATTTTAACAAGACAATGCACCAATTCATAAGGCTAAAGTGTTAATGAATTAATTAATGAATTGTATTAGTAAACACAAAATAAAGGTTTTAAAGTGGCCACCACAAAGTCCAGACTTGTCACCGATTGATAATATGTGGGCCTTGCTAAAATTAAAGATCGCAGAAAAG
>JANSTU010038019.1:0-11234 GCA_027564075.1 Bolitophila hybrida | reverse complement strand
TTTATAAATCTGGGATTGTGTTTGTGTTTTTCACATATAAAGCATTTGACCGTCAATACATACGGAATATCACAATATTTAAAGCTCGCTCTGTGTGCCTATACACATTTCTACATATAATATTGTGCAAGGTGCATTTGTAGTAGTGCAGAACCAAGGGCGCAGTATACCGTTGTCTAGGCAACGCCCTTACGTCTACGCGTCGACACCGCGCAGCTTACACAACTCTATATAGTTTCAATAAAGAGAGAGGGCATCGCGCGTACAAGGGCGCCTAGTCTACTATTTGTGTGTATGTGTGAGTGTTTGTGTCGGTGTATATTTGCACAAACACACAGGGATGCTCATTGAAAGGTTCAAGGTACATCGAAGCCGTACAGCACGCGTGGCTGCTGCGAAGGATGTTGAGCACGAGTGTGGGCTGCCGGGCGTACGAGAGTCGACTCTGATGTACATATATTGCTAATTTTAGGCGATAAATGAATTGTACGACGAAGCACAGTTTTGAGATACATGAGATGATTTAATAGCCAAACAGGTTATTATTTATATTTGTGATGCACTATCGTTTATTGATTTAATGACTGTTAATAACATGGAAGCGTGCTGTTACTGTGCAGAGATTTCATACAAAAATTAAAATATAAATTTCATATGTTTTATTAGGTCAAGGCATTTTAATTTAATGTTTTTCATCAATATATGAAACTAGACACCTACATTTAACCAAAAAACCAAATTACCATGAACTTAAAAAAACAAACAAATATGCGGAAATATTGTCCAGATAATAAAAATAATAACCATAAAAGTGTGTTTATCTAACAAGACATATTCTCAAGACGTCATCATTTATTATAATTCATATGAATATTATGTATAAAATGCATTTTAATACCGTACGTATTATAAAAGATCAAGGTGGTCGTGTTTGTTGTGGTCGACTCGAGAAAATATATATATATATATATAACATATGCTTTATCCATTGGTGTGTTTGTTGTGAATTGGCTAATATATAGAATATTGAGAATTATTTACATGCTGGCTAGAATTTGTATATATATTTATTTAAATCAAGTGACTAACTGTGTTTTAATTGATGGTAAATTACGTCAATGTTAATATTTAACTATAATTCTTGTTATTTGATACACTTGTTCACCTAGAATTTTCAGAGCATAAGCATTAAACACAATATTATTATAGTTTTTCCTTGTTTTTTTAACTATATACTTATTATGTATCATACTAATTGATATTCTATTGGCAACTTTTTTTAAATCAAAATTCAATAAGAAAACAAGTTTGTATCATATATATTTCGTTTGTATAGCAGCCAAATTTCCAATCGGGAAAAAAATTTGGAAGGTCTAATCTAATGATTTGGAATATTATTTTGTACAAATTTAATTTTTATGTTGTTCGATTTGTTTTATGTTTTATGTTGTACGATTTATATACTCAACATATACTTTCGATTTTTTCAATACCATTTGAATTAATTTAATTTTAAAACACAGATTTTCGAACTTTCGATTTTTTTTTTTTTAAAACTTTATTTGAGTTTTTATTATAATTAAAAGATTTATTTCGATTTTTCTATAACACAAAAATAAAATAAATAACCTAAAAATCAAAAATAGGTATTTTTAAATAAAATTTCTTTGCATAATTAAATAAATTAATATCAAAAAAATTGTAATTTTGTATTAAATATATAACTGATGTTATAACAATTAAAAAATCAAAATAATATTATAATATTTATATTATTATTAAATATTATTATTTTTTTTATTAAATGAATTAAATTATTAATCACTATCAATTAAATAAATATAATTATAGATCCGTCGCTGTTGAAGCAAACATTGATTTTTTACTCATTTCTTATATATTTTTCTTACATTAATTTTTAATTGTTTTTTTATTTCAATTGTACTAAAATATATATTTAAAAAAAACTAATAAAGTCTAATTAATGTTGCCAACTAAATATAAATGCTTCAATTGCATGCATTATACATGTGCAGACTGCACTCACAACAGCTCGTAGAAGTGCATTCATGGCCATCTCCAGCGCTTTCTGTTCGAGAGCTGACAAAATGAAAACTAAAACATGCTCTCGATCACACAAACTCACGCACACACACAAACTCATAGCATCGGATGGTCATGTGCAATTGGTACACACATAAATATGTGCATCAGAAAATAATACATAAGTGCACTTTGCGCACGAAAACTGCATTCACACTGAACTTAGAATAGAGGCACAAGCTCGATCGCTTAGAGAGTGCACTGATCCCAGGCGCATTGACCGAGCCTCTAGTCAAGGTCGATTAAGGAGGTATGCGTATTTGGGCTTCGCTCAAGTGCGTTGGTGTGCGATGCTATAAATTGTGATTTTTGCAGCAAGAACAATAATATATAATGCATTTTGTATTTATAAGTGCTAATGGACCAACTAATGAACACTGCAATTGTTTTTTTTTTTTAAATTGCTCTGCTTTTGATCACACACTACTTAGTATAGAATAAAAACATATACGCAATCAGGTATATCGCATATGGCAGACACCCGGTACCATAATATAACTAACCTTGCACAACTGCACACAGACTGCACTAGTGCTGGCGCATATACGAATCAATAACCTGCACTTGAAAAAGTTTTTTTGTATGTACATTTGTATATACATTTGTGTTGCCTCTCGTTTATCGTTATTAATAGACTCATGGGGGACGGAAGGAAATGCGCTCACATACACGGAGACTTTGTATTATACATATTTGTATGTATTTGTATATATAATATGTAAGTTAAATTAACTATTTCTAAATTGGCGTGTGTCGCTGAATATGTGCGATGCAGTTTATACTGTGTGTGTGCATCTTTACCAGAATTAGTCTCTGCCAGAGAATAAGAATGTATTTATAGGGAAATCGTGCGCATAAGCCAGCGATTCTAAACAACAAGAACAAAACATAATCGAGTTTATTTCTGTTTGCATGTATGTGCATGTAAGTATGTGTGTGCAACACATATAGAAGACGTTTAATAAAAGATAAAACACTTGTATTTTGCGTTTTGTTTTCTTACTGTATATAGAATCATAGTACATCCATTTGTAGTTGAGCCGTGAATGTATATGTGTGTGTATGTTGATTGTGTTAGTGTATAGAGCTGCAGCAAAATGCACTTGGCGAATGTAGATGAGACAAACGTATAAATTAGTTTTGTTGCACACGAGGGAGAGGTCATTGGGGTGTATTGAACTTGGTTTTATTGCGGAGAGCCTATTCTGAACAAGCCGCAATACAAATAAGTATACCGGCATAGCTGTGTGGACAATTACACTGTGTGTCACGCGGTCTGTAATTATTTTATGGTCTGAATGCGAGTGCATAGAAACAAATTGCGTGCATTGCGCGTATACAATGCGACGACTTTCTGCGGATTGCGATGATAACTTTCATTGCGAAAAGAGACTTGAAGACATAATTGCATAACACGGTGCAGGGCTTTCGTTTTTGTTGATAAATGCAATGTTAATTTCACTTTAATAATACAAATATTTACAATTTTCGAAAATATGTTAAAAAATATTGGTATGAGACTATTAAAATAATTGTATCTGAAACACATATCAAAAATCCTATCGCTAGATTTATAACATTTTTGTATGAATAATTAAATATAATGTATATTTTAAATAAGTATTATGAATAATTTCGTAATGTATACAAAAATTACATTTCCATAATATATTGTAATTAGCTTTTAAATAGCATATGCTAGTACATAATTAATAGCATAAAATTAGCTGTAAAGATAACTGCGTCAAGTTCAACATTTAATACTCACACTATATCGATTAGTTTTTTTTATGTGAACATATTATATATGATGTGTCTCTTATGTGTGTATTTTTCCCAAGCTCAAATCGATAGTAATTTGAGCATGACTCATTTGTATAGATATGTAATATAATTATATTATTTTCAATGATTTTGTAATACAAACACGTCTGACAATAAATGTGTATACATATACATAATATATAAAATATATGCATTAGAAATATTAAAGAACCCATTTTTTTGTAGAAATAAGCCGAGAAAGTCACGCAAATGAGCGAAAATCGAATAATTGTGCGGATTCCAAAAGGCAATCAATTTTAAATCGGAAAAGAGATGCTTGATGAGGTCAAAGCAACATAATAAGATGTTTGATTTTACCACGCAAAACTTGGCCAAGAATACTCAGTTCTAGAAGCGAGTGCTTTGAAAGGACTAAAGTACGTTCAATTTACTCGGATCTTCTGGAAAAGTGAATGTGAGCCGCCCCACAATCAAGAACTAATTTCAAGATACACAATAAAGCGTTAGGCACACTTTACTTCACATATTTATTTAGATTTTCCATTTAATATTTAGTCTTTTCTATTTAAATGTCCAACTGAAAATAATAATATTTTATTTTATTAAAAATACAAACTTAAAAAAAAATTAAGTTCGATTTATAATTAAAATAATAACAAACATTTTTTTTAATAACAGGAATTATGAAAAAAAATTAAGGTTAGTAATTTGTGTTTTAAAAAAAGTTTTTAACAACCTATTGCAAACTAAAAGCAAACAAAATTTACAATGTCTTAAAAGAGAATATCCTTTTTCCCTTTAGTAGCGAGAGAGCGACAAGGTTTTATTAATACACAGTAAAAGTAAATTTTAAGGTTAAGAGTGAAAGTTTTAAAATTGTGAATGGTATCAAAGGTATTTAAAATAACTTAAAAACTTTAAAAGTGACCTTATTGTATGTTTGATAAAACTTTGGGCCAAACACTAAATGTATATAAAAAATGAGGGTACATTCCCCTAGGGTGGAGACGAGGTTTTGCGTACATTTAGAAAAATGCCATTTATGGATGGTACAGAGGGGGTATCGAGGGTATATCAATCGATGGGATGCTATTTGTATATTAATTATGGCCTTCTCAAAAAATAGAAATACCCAAAACTACCTTAGCAAATGAAAACTTCAATCAAAGAAAATTTGAAAGGTTCGATGTTTTTATATCATCAAAATTACAAATTATTTGGGGGTCATTCCCGAGTGTTTTTTCCCTAAAGTCATGCTCAAAAATTAGTCGGTGACAGGGTAAGCCATTCCTTATATCCGCCATTCCCACGAATTGAATTCCAAAAGCCATATTCTAAAAGATGTCGATAATGCGATTGAAATGGCAGATAGTAGTTATGAATAACACGAAATAACATGAAATAACGTAAATGTACAATTAAAAGGTCTACGGATATTATATCAGATTCAAATAATGGAAAATATCGAATTCGCAAGGCTATGGCGTAAATTGACAATAAAAACAATGTTTGCCAAATTTCAATTTAAACTAATAAACATTCAGCATACGTTTATAAGAAAGTATAATTAATTTAATTTAAATTTTAAATTTTATGAATATTTCCAAAATAAAAACGGAAATTCCTGTGAAGTAACACCAAAAGAAGTTTGATCTACTGTTAGGGTATTTTCTCTACTAAAGCAAGGCTGCTCTTCATCACTTTCATCGAACATACTGTACTGTGATTAACAATCGGGACTAGTATCAAAGAAGTTAAAAAATAGTCTTTACTGCGCAATCGAAATTTACTAATTTCCTACTAAGATTCGAAACTCTGAAATTATCAGCGAAATTTCGCATGTGACTCTGCAGATAATTACGGAGCCCGTGCTCACGAACCGGTAAAATATATAATAATAAAATTATAATCTAAAATGTGATATATAATAATTGTAGAAACTGCAAGTGCCTACTAAATGTATAGTTAAAGTTTAGAGAATAAAAGCTTAGTTTGTACAGTCAAGTTTTATGCCACACTGATGAAAGATGAACAGGCTTCAACTTCTCATATAAATATTATTTAAAACACATAATGGGTGATATTTCATCAATTTACAGATTTTGCTAACCAAAATTCAATCCAATTCTATATTATATATACAATTCGGATATGTTTCATAATTTAAGTAATTCTCTGAAATAGAAAATTAAAATATATAGCGCTGCATAATGCTAAGCTCACTGTCTAATTACTGACTATACTCCAAAACTAATTAGTATTTATAAAATCTTATTATCTGTCGTATTTTAATTACCTAACAGGATTATTGACGAAAGAATCTGATGCAGTATTAAAATTAGCTTTATTAGGAAAATTAAGGACGATCCTGTATAACACTAAACTTATGAGCACTTCTTTTTAGTACAAATAGTTAGATTTCTTATAAACGAAACCTTCTCGGCAGAACGCAATTTTGCACTATTTTGTAATGTTTTTTTATTTAAACAATCTATCTATAAATTGTACACATAGTTGTAAAATGTGTGCACCACACATGTCTAATAAGCTTTTAAATTGAAATGTTTAAGCTTAGTTACATATCGGTAAAAGTTAGTGCCAAATCGGCTAAATATTATATAAATAATAAACATTATAAATGGTCTGTGAATAGTAGAATCGAAATGAAATTCAATACAAATGAAACTTGTTACGAATCAATTATCAGTTATTGATATCAATGATCTAAATTAAGATAGATAAGCATTTAAAAAAAATACTTTAACACGACATACAATTATCCAAAATAAAATAGATATTTATGTACATATTTACTTATTTAGGTACAATTTGGACATGAACAGTTTAATTAAAAAAGGTAGTCTATAATAATTATAAACGTGATTACTTCTTATTTATTATTAATATAATCTTTAAAACGAAAACGTTTAAACCGTACAGATTTATTTTTTCTGAAATAACCATAAAACGAACCAAAAAAAATACTATCACATTTCACATATACTTTTTGTTTTGTAAAATTTACAGAAATGAGATTACAAATTCTTGAATGTTTTTTCCAGAATCGCATTTTTAAATGTAATACAAAAAAACCTATTTCTCATATTTATAAATAATGCATTACGTCAGTAATTTATATTTTTACATTGAAGGACAACAATATCATAACTTCTGACACCAATTGAGCTATATAATTGATAACAGTGGGTTTAATATGGTAAAATCGAACTCACCTAAATCTGGAATCGAGCTGGATGGTTCTTCCGCAGTGGTTCCTTTGGTACGCGGTGGTGGAGGTGGAGGTGGTGGACGCATCGGTGTACTGGTGCTGGACACCACCGGTGGTGCTCGAAACATAGCTTTCGAATCACCTGACGCAATAACACCGACCTGCCTTCCAATCACAAACTTATTTGTATCCTGATGCTGAGACGTATGCATTTGATGATGATGCTCTCCCTTTCCACTGTACTGTCTAACGGACGGATCCTCATAGAATCGTCCATCTTTAATCACCTGCACACGTTGTTGTTGCTGCAAATGCTGTCCTCTTGCCTCATAAACAATCTGATGTGTTTCCTGTTCATCTGGTCCATTTTTCATGACTCGATGGATCTCAACGCGTGGCGTTAATATAACTTTTTGTGGTTCACCAATCACAACCGTGCGAACGGCCATATCACAGTCCATCTCTTGTTTAATCATTTGTCCGTTGATGCAATGCATTGTGCTTCCTCTCTTTTGATATATTTAGAAAGAAACGTATATAATATATAAATGTCTTTCAAAACGGTCACCATTTGAACATTTTCAAATTCATGTGTCTGTCTTCCTTCTTCAAGGTTATACCGGCGGCTAACCCGCATTCAGTATACACACGCACACATAAACACAACCACTAAATAGCACGCGGGCATTTACAACACCAAAATTCATATATTGCTCGTAAATCTGTTGAAATTATAATAATTTCATACGCACACCACAATAAAAGCACAAAATATATAGGTATATAAATTCCGGCACGGAAAAGACTTTTAACACGCAAACACATATATACACACACATAAAAATGTGTATGTTTTAATATAAATATGTGTTTGTGTGTCGCAAGATACGAAGAGTCCAAGCGCGAGCGATATTATATAGAGTTCAAGGCCGCCAGCACAACGTACGTTTTCGACATTCAAATTTTTCGTTTTAAGTGCGTGGCTTGCACAACAAAAAATGCGTTACATACACACGCACGCACACAAACAAGTACGTACGCAAAAAATAAATACACGCGGTCTAGCAAAGAAATACACTGTAATATGGATATTCCAGGAAAATCAGACTTTTCAGTTGGCGATCAATGCAAAAAATATAATCAGACTTTTAACCGTGTTTTGAGTCAGTTTGTTCGTTGCTACAACAACAACAACAACAACAACAACAACACACATACACTTACACTCTGATAAACCGCTCTGTTAGTAGTGCACATTAATGCTTATGATCGTATATATATAAATCCAAACACGGAACACAATCACGACTCTGTGTGTAGGCCTTCAAAACACGAAATCATCTGTAGAGCTTTGTGTACGGTTTTGTGTATAAACGTGTCTTTGTATGTGTGCACAAGTTCTCAGCGCAAGCAATATAAATATGCGTCTGTGTATGTATATATATTGTATTTGTTTATAATATTTTCACGGTCACTCCACTTCACCTTGAGAATATTGTTGATAAGAGTTTTTTTGCGACAATGACGATAATAAGAAGTAATGGTTTTGCCGTCGTTTATGTAACATTTTTGATCGTTTCGTCGTCTCGATCGTTTAGGTAACGAGACACACAAACACATAAAACTGTAAACATGCAATAAATTCACCTACACAATGTGCACTATCTTCGCATTAAACATACGATTTTTGAGCTTTTCTCACTGTCAAGGCCGCCGTATGTTTGTGTACGTAGACGATCGTAAGTTTCACGGTCGATCCGGACACCGGACGCTCTAGGTCTGGCACAATATTATTTTGTTGTTATTTCGTCGTATCACCAGATTAAAAGGTCACACCGCACTCGAAACTTGCCTAACACGTTTTATTGGCACAGCACCCCGGCGCACTACCGAAGATAATTTTTCTAGTAAAGCTTCTCAAAATTAAAAGACACTGTTTTCATCACACGTCGCACTATAATGTTTTTTTTATATGATTTAAGGGTTGTCTTCGAAAATAAATAACTAATCCACATTATTCGGTGGACACGCACTGTTTCTGTGTGTGGGTAGAAATAACACTGATGGTTTTCGAATAAAACGGGATCCGCTTTCCGCTAGTAGAACGCGACCACTTCTCGCGCAGTACTTTCTCTTACTGTTGCTAGATGAAAGTGAAACCAAGGAGGCAATCGCACAACGCGACCCGGCAAGCTAAACTGCAACTGTATGCGCGGCGCACACATCACTAGAATTCGCTCTCGCTCGCAATTAGTGTGAGAGTGTGTGGTAAATGTATGTGTATGGAACGAAAAGAGCATACCGCGGGGAGAGTGTGAGCATGTGTGCGAATATAGGTATATATAAGGGTGTGTATGTACACGAGCAGGAATTGCAAGCAAATACACACAGCCGCATACATTGAAGAAGCTACTATATGTATAATTCAATGCCATTCATAGGATTGTACATTCGCTCGTGATGGTTGAGTTGGAAGTGTTGGGACTTGGGACTACTTCATACTCGTATGTATTTCGGGATAATATCTGCGTGTGTGTGTGTGTGTGTGTGACATTCGCAACGTTAAACCGAAGGTCTAGGTTCTAGGATACGAAGAGGGAACGGGCTCACGCTGTTATTGGGAAATGAGAGTATTTTCGAGAGAGAGAGTGTACCAGTGACGGATTGTAGGTTGTGGTGTGCGATAGGTGATGTTTGACGCTTGGTGGCACACTTGCCGATTGATAGGGTGGTGGACGGCAACGGCGGGTGATGAGAGCACAGTGGATTAAAATATGGTAGATTTGGAAAATGTATTTCACAATGTATTAAAATACTACTGAACTATTGAAAGTACTTGTTTGAAACACCAGCAATTATGCACTTTAGCCCAACTTCTACGTTTTTTTTAAGATTTTTAAAAAATATGTTTTTACCATATATGGTGGCCCGTTTCAACATACTAACCCGTACTCTCTAACTAATTTTTAGCAAACAATTGTATGTAACAACCACTGAGTTCAATACACTTGTTAAGTTTAATAGTTAATAGTTAATAGTTAATAGTTAATAGTTAATAGTTAATAGTTAATAGTTAATAGTTAATAGTTAATAGTAATCGTTGGATTGGACGAAACGGTTCAATACATTGGCCAGCAAGATCCCCAATAATTCTAAATCTAAACGTACATTCTATTAACTATTATACTTAAAAAAGTTATTTTATAACTTATAAAAAAGTTTTATCTGCTTGTTCTCGAATAAATATTTTAGAAGTTATAATTAAACATTTCTTCGATGGTACAAATCCAAACACAATTATTTGAACATCCTGGAACTCAGTGGTTGTTAAAAATATACCTCCCCCCTTCTATACAATTGTTTGACCAAAATTCGTCAGTAAATATCGCCGTAATGGATTAGCATGCTGAAACGGACCACCCTGTATATGTTGGAAGCGGAAAACCATAGGGGATAAGTTAAGTTAAGAAAAAATGCTGAAGGGTTTTGCATATATTTTTATTGAAAAGGATTAAGAAGAGGGGTAAACATATTTATGGTAAGTTGATAGTAATTGTGTTGAACAGTATTTTTCTTTTTTCTTCGATTTTTATAATTTTATGATTTTTAAACTACATATCGATCGATGGCTTAATGCAGTAGCTTTTATCTGAAAATTAAATATCTCTATAAAAACATTAAATTATTACATATTCATAACTCGGGACAATAATAAATATTTAAACTATCGATTACTTACATACGATTTTTAGGTTATACTTTATATTTAAATTGAATTTTTAATTCTTTATTTAATGAAAACACACATGTATAAACTATTTATTTTTTCGATTTTAAAACTTTCGATTCTTAGCATTATATTTAATATAATAATATAATATATATAATAATATAATATTTTTTAAATTATATTATATAAAATTTATTAAAAAACACTGATTAATTTAATTAATTTATTAAAAAATCGATTTTATCAATTTTTTATATTCAAAATAAGGTATTATAATTTAATTATATTTTTAAGTAATATTTTATATAACACTAGCGGACCCGACAGACGTTGTCCTGTCCTAAAATTAAAATTCGAATATTATTTAAAATTTGACACTGCGATGGT
>JANSTU010038008.1:0-11234 GCA_027564075.1 Bolitophila hybrida | reverse complement strand
ACGCCCTCTGTCCACGCTGGTCACCGAAATGACGTCACACCGTCGAAAGTTACGTAACGGGAGTCGACGTTCGCGCAATACGCACTACGCTGGCCGACTTCACTGACGTCACTGTTGGTTTGGCACCGTTTTCACCGCAGTTTTTTAAAATTACCTTATTTGGGGGGGGGTGGTTCAGGTATAACCTCCTCTCACCCGCGGGAAACACTTCGCACAATCACCAGCACTTGCACAATCACCACAGTGATCAGAGCATTCTGCACGCTGCCCGACAAGATCCATCCAAATGACGTATTTTGAGCAGTTGGTAGTCCGATACGTTGTCGCAGACCTGGTAATAGAATCCGTCCGTAAATGTCGCTGCCAAATAGCAGGTCAGTCGCATGTGGTTGCATATACTCCGGATCGGCTAATTCTAGACCCACAATGTGAGGCCAGTGATATCCATAGCACACACACATTTTCGCCGATCGCCCAGTAATACGCTGCAATACTAATGCACATATACTCGTATCAACAGCAAACCCATTGCCATGACGATCACTAACCTGCATCTTCACAGAGTGCTTAGGGTGTCCCGCAGACACACCACTAAGACCGATAATCTCTTCCCTTTCTCTTTGTCGCGGTAATTGCAGCGTTTGCGCCAGTTATTCGCTTACAAAACAAGCCTAGGAACCTTACGGCACGTACCTGATGAAGAGTGCCATCGATGTCGCGCACATATACAAGTGCTGTGGCCAATAATACTTGTGGACGACGACTAATTGCATTCATACATGTTGATTGGTGTGATCGCATCGGTGCAGCATCATTCATGATGGTCTCTGACGGATGCAACATTGTGTTATGTTTTTGCGCGCATGTTTGGCCAAAAAGCGATGAACTGCAATTATGTGCCATATGACCAGCCGTGAGGCAGATGAAACACAATGATTTCTCAGAGGCCATCCAACGACGTTCAGATGGTGTAAGTCGAAATTGCTCGCATAAGGAAATTAAATGGCTTCCATGACAGCATGGGCAAACATATTTCTGTACGAGCTGAGTTATGGAATTTCGCAGTTGAAGTTTTGTGTGATCGAATTTTGCTGGTCCTGGATGTCGTCCGACAGCTTGCTTTGGGTTGGAGTACTGTTCCCACATATGATTCCTTGAAGGAATTGATCCAACTCTTCCCACGTTGGAAGTTTATCTCATGTAATCTGTTTTTGTTCCCACATGCATCGCGTTTCTGCATCCAATTTTTCGCAAACATGGAACACTATCCAGTCATTCCACTCGGCAAGTTCTTCAACGCTAAGAGCGAACTTGAGGTTTTGTTGGTCAACCGTCGCAGTCATCCGCAACTTCACCACATTTCGGAAGCGATGTAAGGACCCGCAGATGTGACATGATCAGCTCCCGACGATTATTTTACCGCTCTTTTAATGGTTTCCACGCGGAAACGTAGTTCTCTGTTGTTAATCCAAAATTGCGCAATAACTATTCGGGTTCTTCGGGAACAATTCACTGCGTCATGTATCTCCTCGAATGCCTTCCAGGTTTTGTTCAGCTCCTTTTGCCAGACCGTAACAAGAGCTAAATTAGCCTTCTTATGGTCACGTTGGATGATACTACATTTTTCTTGCGTCTCTGCGACAATGGGTTGAGACTTACTTCGATGTGCCGTTCGCCTTTTTTTCACAGTTAATACTGTTCTTAAAGCAAATACTACATTGTTTTGTCCAGATCAACCCTTCGAAAACAACACACTGAAGATTTCGGAATTGCTTTAGAAAGTTACAAACTACAAATGTCGAGTTCACACACTTCAAACATTTGCATTATATAAATCGTTACTTCATTTTGTGTGTATTATTTGTAAATACCAGAGGCATATTCATGATTAGCACCCTTGCGTGTGTTGCAAACATTGTTTAAAAATTAAATTTTAAATTTGGACAGTTTATAGAACACGTTTCTGCGTCCACCTACTAAATAGTAGGGCGTCGCGTCGGGTGTACGTACCAAGTGTAATCGTTTAACCAAATGTTAAACATAAACAACCATTACTCATCCGATAGGAAAGTACAGCGCAATCACAAAAAATGATCAAGACAAAGTAGCACTCAGTTTTTATCATACTATTTAAAGTAATTTTTTCGATTAATTTCGAGAATAATTTACAAAGTCAAAAAAGAAAAATCATTTTAAATAAAATAATATTTTATTATTGAATTATATATAATTATAAAAAAAATATTTAATATAAATTTTCGAAATGACCACCATTGTTCCTTGTCATAATTTCTGATTGTCTTGGAAATGCATTGTTTATATAGTCTGCTGGGTAGCGATAATGTGCATATTTCAGACACGCTAGCCTGTCATATGAAGCTACTGTATAAAAACGAGTGCGATTTCAAATAGTTGCTTCATTTGAGTAGCTATTGCGTGTGAAAAATTATACGCAGAATTGCTACCCAGAATGATATGATTTACTTTGTATTGTTAACCCAGCAAATAATTTTGACATATAAAAGAGAATTTTATAATTGTCAAGTTATCAACACCGCAGAAAACAAACAAATAAGCACCGCACTCGTTCGTAATGTTTACATTTTTGATCGTAGTTCACAAACATGATTTCTGTTTGATCGATACACTCCCCTACACCCAAAACAAAATAGAAACCTGCAATTTAATCGACATAAACTGTACATCTATATCCGCACAACGAAAACTTCTACAAATCCACAATGGAAAATTGTTCAGGCGATGATAGCAAATTTCAAATGGACGTGTTGTGCAAGAATTTACAGAGTGCTGATCGTGGCCTACGTCAAGCAGCTCTAAAATCGGTGCTCGAACGATCAGAGTCGCAAATAGTAACAGCAGCTCAGATATTGGAACTATTTGATGCAACTTATTTGCATTTGTTCAAATGCTATACTGACAAGTTCGAGACATGCCGTTCGTTGGCTGCCTCTATCATAACCACAATGCTAGACCGGTTGCCAACTAATGACTTTTATGCCGAGTGCATGGTACCAGTTATCGCACGACGGATTGGTCAGAAGGAGATTGTTGAGGATAGTGAAGAGGTCCGTTTGCAGTTGGTCCAACAGTTACTGCTAATCGTTGAGAAGTTTCGTTCCACAGAAACCCACCACGATCGTTTGCTAAAGGTGTATAATGATATTATTGACGTGCTGGTAAAGACACTGCGTGATCCGTACCCTTCAATTCAGAGGGAGAGCTGTACGTTAGTCAATAATTTGGCCGAAGCTACGCCAAGTTTTCATGGACGTGCAGAGAGTTTGGCTGCTCCACTGATCGTAATGCTTGAGCATCGTCAGTCACCAAGTCGAATTGCTGCAGTTTCTGCATTAGGTAGGTTTTGTTACAGCTTTTATTATACTAGTCTATAATCTAAGATGCTTGCAGGAACTGTGGCACTTCACATCCACTCCAATGGAGAAGCTGTGGTAAAGATCATTGTTTCTGTATCTCCCTTACTTATGGATGCCATGCCATATGTCCGGCGAGAGTGTGGTCGTGTTGGATGTCTCTGGCTAATGCTTCTTCGTGACCGATACTCGTTTTTCGAACGCCTATTGCCTCTGGTTTTTTGCTGGTATAAATCATTAAATTTTAACTACTATTCATATATATATAACATTTTCATAGCCTAAAAGACGAAAATGCGGAAATACGCAGCGAAATAGATGCACAATGGAAACTTTGCGGAGAACAATACTACCGTGAAAATGAAAATGAATTAGCCAAAACCGAACCGGTCGATAGGCCGCCTACAAAGTATCCTACACTCGTTGATCGACCCACATTGGGTTGTCGTGCACTAATGCAACGAAGTCTTCGACTCATTTCGATTGTGCTACTTGAAATGGAAGACTGGAAGGAAGAAGTACGTCTTCACTCGCTTAAACTATTGTGGCAAGTTGTTTTGCACAGTGAGAAAGCACTCACTGCTAAATTCATTGAGATTCTTCCGGTGCTTGCTAAATGTTGTGCTGACCCAGATTCGCAAGTCGCAGCTGAAGCTCTGAAAGTGTCTGAGCTCCTGGGCATGTTATTGGAATACAAAACGTGGATAATTCATGCTCTGAAAATATTACGTAGCTCACCCAACCTTGGTGTTTTGAAATGCTTTTTTGCATTGTTTAGTGGAGCATCGAATGAAAAGTACGAGCACCTTTTAGATGTGTCTGTACTTATCAGTCTGCCCACAATTTGTCATAGCATGAAGCCAGACTACCAGAGTGCGTTGCTAGAATTAACTGATATTCTTGTCGATATTCACTTGGAAACGACCAGTTTGGAGGAAGCTATGGAAACACTTTCATTGGATTGTACTCGTTCGAGTGAGGCATGTTTGTATGAGATACTAGTTAAGGTAATATCGTTGGCGGAGTCTCATGAGACCCTTCCGGAGAGAGGAAAGCAGATTTTAATAAAATTAGCTGGAGCTCCATGGGATCTGCGAGCTTTGCATGCAAAATATTTGCGTCGCATTCTAGAGGAATTAGATGATTTGGACAGTGAAAATTCTGAAATGTCAGAACCTATTATTCTTTTACACGGTCTTATCTGGCTGTGTGGTTTCCAGGAGGTCTATTTACCGGCAATGCGACAGGCATTGCGAACAGTCCTCGCTAATGCCAGCGCGTCTGGACAAATTAAAGTACTCAGTGCTGTTTCTATTGTAAGTCTACAAGTTTGTTTTTTATATTTAAATATGTCTATTATTAATAATTGTAGTCGATGCTGAATTGGACAGATTCCATGTCCATGGAAGATCCACAAAAAAGTCTAGCGCAATTGAATGAGTTCGTGGAGGACATTATTGAACCGTGTTTAATTTGGAAAGTTGGACGCAGTGCCGAGTCTATCCGTGCAATGGCAACTGCTTGCCTTTGTTCAATGTCACAGGGTGCACCCGTAGAATCTTTCAATATCCTGCCTCATTTAACACGCCATTTAATTTCGCTTGTCGAGGACAACAGTGTAGTTACACGGGCATATGCTCTGCGATGCCTTCACGCCTGTGGACCAATTCTAATCGAACAACTTAAACCTCTGGGACTGGGTTAGTTCCATTGAAATGTATACTACATAAATATCTAACTTTTAATTTTAAATACAGCTGTGCTGGCACGCCTAGATGACCCTAGTGCAGAAGTCCGTGAATTTGCAGCACAATGCATTTGGCGACTAAAGTTGCAAATTGTTGGCCAATATGATCAGGAAAGCTGGGACACAGTTATGAAACATATTTGTGACACTCTTTTGCTTCACCTGGACGATCCTGAAATAAAACTTCGACAAACTGTACTAGGTGAGATCGCATATTTCAGAATAGATTTAATTTCTAACGCTTTATTCCTTTCTTGCAGACACACTTTCCCAAATTCGCAAAGAGCATCCGAAGATATTTGACAAATCTGTGGACGATCTTCCAAAATCCTTTCCATATATGAACGATCTGCGCACCATACAAACAAAAAACTAAAAAAAAACACAATTAAACAATTTATTTTTTTGAGGAATTTTAAACAATTTTATTCCAAGTACTCTTCATCAAAATAAAGATCTTCTTTTTTCGCTTCTTCGTTTGAACACATATCAGAAATTATTTCAACTTCTAACTTTTTCATTGGAAATTTATTTTTTTTAATGTCTTCATTTTCTATGACAGCTTTACATTTCTTTAAGTGCTTTGCCAAACCACTTTGAGATTGGTAAATCCTTGTACAGCTTGTACAGAAAAACTGTGGTGTTTCTATGTGCAACTGAATATGTCGCTTTAGATCATGTGGTCTTCGGAAGCGCTTATCGCATAGGTCACACTCTAGTTGCGGACTTACAGCTTGATGGTATAGTTTATGTGCTCTTAGTTGACTCGCCCTATGGAACGACTTACCACACTCTTCACACGACCATGGCCTGTATGAAGAATGAGAAATCATGTGCTCGGTAAGTTTCTTCTTGGATGAAAATGCCCCGTCACAGATGTCACAAAAGAAACCCTTGTACTCTTCGCTATGCACATTCCGGACATGTCGTGCTAGACCACGACGAATGGTAAACGATTTTTCACAAATTGCACAAGTGTATTTCTCACCAGTCTGGGCTGCCACATGCAATTCTAGATGAGCCTTTAGATTTTGGGCAGTTTTAAATTTCTTGGCACACATAGTACACGAAAACATATACTCTTCCGAGTGTACAATACGATGTCGCTTCAGGTTATTACGTCTGTCAAATAGGCGACCACAATCGGCACAGGAAAACGAACAGCGATACATTGACGATGTCAAGTTCTTCGACCACACGTCGGCGTGCATATGTGCAGCATGTGTCTCAAATTCTGACAAATGTCTAAAGTACAGAGAACAGTGTAAACAATGATACTGTTTATCCTCATGTTCGGTCGTCTGATGTTTCTTGAATTCTGTCGAGTTTCGAAATGTCAGGTCACAATTATCGCAACGATATTGTGTAAGAGCAGCTATTTCCGGATGATGATAATTTATGTGTTGTCTTAAATCTACGGAACGCTTAAACTTCAATGAACAGTGTTCACATGCATAATTATGCACCCCTGTATGGATGACATCATGACGCTTTAGATTACACATTTTATTAAAGCGTTTTTCACACTTGTCGCATTTGAATGGTTTCTCTAGATTTAATTTCTTTGCTCGTTTGGATATAGTTTTTTGTTTTTGTTTGGCATCATATGTGATTGCATGTATTCCTAAAATATGTCTAACAATAGATGCTTTGTTTTTAAATATGTTTCCACAAATATCACATTCAAATTGTGGTCGAATATTATTATTTGTGTAGTTGTATTTCTCGTCATTATGATCATAATTCTCATTTTCTGATCTATTTGAATCTTCGTCTTCCTGTTGTGCTAAGACATCTTTATCGCCACTGAAGTAATCATCATGATCAATAATTTCAGTTTTTGGATTTTCATATTTTTCAAAGACCTTTGAAAGGGTTTCCGCAGAAGATTCGCAAGTCTTTTGAAATTCCTGAAAGAATGTAAGTTTGCTGCTGCATCCATTGCAAATTGACTGGGGGAGCTCATCATTTTCGTAAATCTTGTATTTAAAAAATATAATAAATTAATATAATATAAAAAAATATGATTCTATACCTTAATGCGAGCCAGGGACATTGCAATTTGAGCGTATTTAACGCAGTCATCAATCTCACTGAATAGGTTCACATTCTGCCGGGACTTTAGGCAAAGGCGACAAACGGCCTTAAGCTGTTTCTTGAGTTGCTCTAAATCAGTTGAGTCCGTTATTTGTAATCGCACATCGGTGTCAGATGTGATCATGATTACAAAATTATAGTCCGAATAGCGAATAATAAAAAAGGACTTATTGTTGTTCAATATTTATTTATTATTTTTGACATTGACATTAGACAGATGTGAGATTGTGACAGTTAAATTTTCCGTTGAGATACGATGATAATGCAGATTATTTATGGGTTGAAAACTTTTTACTTGACTTATATGTAAAAAAAGTTATTGTTTGTTATTCAGTTATTTCAAATATTCAGCCAAAATGCCTTATTGAAACGTATAATAACATCAATTTGGATAAGACAATATTAGTATCAGATCTAATATTTTACAACAGTTTAGCTTTTAAGCCAATCACCTCATGTATCGACCCTTTTCAGTTTTTTTAAGGATTTTTTTGATACAACGACAATAAAGAATTTTCAACTTTTAACTAAATATTTATTGACATTTAAATAGTAAGGCAGAATTTGGATCGACTTGGATTTTGTACATTACTTTTACTTAATCGATGGCTATATATGTGCCAAAAATATCGACATTTTTTAAGAAAAACGCATTTAAATGTTTATAACTGCCTCGATAACTGCTACTATATTACTGCTGTAACTTTCTGACAAATTCGAATATTCTACATATTTTTCATTTTTTTTTTTTAATTTAGGTTACTTATTTGTTGACGTCATCTAAAGATCAAATGAACAAGCAAAGGAACAAATATAATCGGATTAAATATACATATGTTAAGTATGGAGTTGCATCTAACATATCAAAACGACGATGAATCTTTCCAATCGACGAAATCAAATATTTGTCGAATTTAAGTTATATTTAATTGGAGAGATATTAAAATACAAGAACTTTATATTTTGTACACATTTCCTACATTTCCTGCAATTCCAACCAACTATCCACTTCTTCCGTCATTGCCGAAGTTACTACGCTGTCTAGTTTAGCCATATACTCTAGCTATCATAATATATTGAAACTATTTGCTTCGATCGAACGAGTGTAAAAAAAGTTTTGAGAATAAATTTGTAAACAATAATGATTTTTTTAATTGCGTACTTGCTTTTTAACACAAATTAAGTGGAAAAGTACTTTTTACTAAAATTTTAATTTGATGATATAAAAATTGAATTTATAAAATATCAATAGACGCATTCATCGTTATAATCGTAAACTGCTATACCATTACTTCATGCATGCGAGAAAATCCAAAACACAAGGCACAACACTACAAAGGACAACAACAAAAATAAAATGTATACCCATAACAAAATATTAAAAACAATATTACAATATTTTAACTAAAGTGACTAAAAAAATAATAACAATGTCTAAAGAACTAAAATTACGGACCCTCGAGATCACGAACAAAATGGTACGGTCCTGCCGCTTGTGTCTAAAGGGCGACCAGATCGTCCAGATATTCTCCGTTATCGATAATGACTCAATCCAATATTCGGAAATTATAATGAACTTGACCAGTCTTCAAGTATGTACATAATATACTTAATATTAATTCGAGTTTTTTTTTTATCAATAATCGAACTTCTTATTTCTGTAGATTCGGCATGATGACACCCATCCAAAAAAGATCTGTATCATGTGTGCCAAGAAACTGATTTTATTCCAAGAGTTTAAAAAACAATGTGAACTATCGGACTGTACATTAAAAGCAGTTCTTCCGCTAGCCACTTCCATAAAGATTGAGAATCCTGAATTTGAAATAAGCTTGGAACCCAAAACGGAACAATTATCTGATTTAACGCAAACTCCCGATGCGATGCTCTCTGATAACTCGATGGAACATACGTACGATGATACAGAAGATGCGCCAGATATTAATGATACAGCTTCTGTTAATTCAATTTTAGAAAAAAAATTCTTACCACCACCAATTGTTCCGCCCGAAATAGCGTCTGTTAAAATTGATGATAGTACTATTATGAAACATACTAAAATTGTTCCTCCCGAAATTACACCTGTTCAAATTGATCACAATACCATTATGAAACATACACCAATTGTTTCTCCTAAAATTGCACTTGTTAAAATTAATCAAAAACCCATTAAGAAACCTAAAATAAAAAAGACAAATGTGGTAAAAAAAGAGCGAAAACCCAGACGAGAATATGATTCGACAAAGCCAGCACAGTGCGAAGAGTGCGGACGCACATTTAAGCATTATACCTCACTGCTAAAACACCGAACTGTTCACAGTGACTTCAAGGAATTCAGCTGTGATATCTGCGAGATGCGTTTTACAAGAAAAGCTCATATTTCCGCACATATGCTCATACACAATCAGATCAAACCATTTGCATGTGAGATTTGCGGTATGGCCTTCCGGAAGCGAAGCAACTTGTCCGTGCATATGATTGTGCATGAGGATAAATTTGCGTACACTTGTGGTGTGTGCAGCAGAAAGTTTAAACGAGCCAGTGGTCTAAAAGTTCATATGCGATCGCACACCGGTGAGAAACCCTACAAATGTGTAGAATGTAGTATTGCGTACAGTTGTTTTAGCGGTTACAAAAAGCATTTACGAAAAGTGCACGGAAATAAATAATTTTATTAATATTCTAAATATATTATAGGTAGATGTGTACTTACAGTTCAAGATTATAGGCTATATACAAACATATGACATTTGAATTGATTTATTTATTGTTAAACAGTGTTTATATGTAAAATTGCACAAGTATAAATTAAATTTAAGCTTAAGGATTTATCGAAAGAATTAACATGTTAGAGGATGTAATTGATTATTATTAATTGTATGTTGTTTTTATGTTTTAATTTTATTATTTTATATAGCTGAAATAGAAATAAAAAATGTGATTTATTAACAACATTCTTATTTGATCCTTTGAAACATAGGTAAACAATTGAATAATTTGTGCAATTAGACAATGTTAATTATTTTTAATTCTAATTAATTTTTTATTTTTTTTAATTTGCTCTGATGTGTACATACAAACTTTACAGGGGAAAATCGCACGTTATTTTTTTTTTAAATAAAGGGCATATTAAGTATATATAAAGTATTTTTTTTAGTTTATTTGGTTTATATACTAATAGGTCATTGTTTTATAAACCACCTCCACAAAATCCGAGCTATAGATTCGCCATTATGCAGAGGATGTAACATGGATGTTATCAAGGAATCAAGACTCCAGAGCATCACAGCTTTCGTTGAGAGCACAAACTGGTTCTCCGAAGAAGATCACGGACCTCAGTATTATTCGACTTCAAAATATAATCTATCTATCTATCTATGGTTCTGAAAACGAATTCAACCCCAGTGGCGAATACCGAATACATAATGTGTCTTTTGTGTCACGTAACTCACGTGCTCGAACATGAGCAGGGTTAAGCACGGTTATTTTCGAGAATTCTCACGCCATAGCCCCGGTTCGATGCTCGGGGAAAGTGTTCTTTAGGATGTAGCACTTTAAATCAGAAATAGGTTAATTGATTTCGAATAACGGGACATATTCACATATACATTAACGTAGAGCATGGATAAATGGAGTTTTTTAATGGAAAATATGTAAAAAAATGATGAAAAATATATTTGCCTTCAAAAAAATGTCTACTGTGCGTGGTAGTTCAAAATATTTAAAAAATATATATAGATAATATAAAAAATGTGTTCTTTAATATTATAGGTTTTAAAAAGTTTATTATTATACACTTTCTTAAAAAACATCATCGTCATTTGATTCGTCACCTAGACGGTGTTTCAAGTGGTACAGACTGTTTTCATGGCCCTATTGAAAGATATTTGAAAGACTGTGAATAATTGCCGATACTTCCATTTGAACCATAGCCATAGCCGAGTGGGTTAACGCGTTGGCCTGGCTTATGGGAGGTCGCCGGTTCAAACCCGGCCGGC